>CDMY01000576.1:17768-48636 GCA_001179505.1 Vitrella brassicaformis | reverse complement strand
GCTGCGTGTTTCGTGTCCGGGTTGCATGTTAGGGTGCCTGTTTCATGTTGGACAGACCCACAGGGGACTTGGCCGTCAGGCCACCTAGGGTGCTCCCTGAAACCGCTGCTGCTGCAAGACAATCTGGTGCTGGGCTGTGGCATGAAGTACTAACTACAGCAGGTACTGACGCCATCTGCGACGGCGTCTGCTTGGTACTTGTCGTGAGGCACTCCTGCTTGGACGGCTTGGACGGGCGAGAGGCACTCCTTAGCAGCTGCCCGAAGAATGGCGTTGTTTCCCCTGGTTCTGCTGCTCCATGGCGCCAGCACAGCTTCTGCTTTCACTCCAGGCCTCGTGCAGCCACTCACGCGGACAAACACGCTATGGCGGCGGCGGGGCAGCAAACCAGCGATGGCCATGTCGGAAGGGCCACTGGAGGAGCCGCGCAAGCCTGCTGCCGAAGAGCCGCACATTCCGACAATAGAGGAGGTGGAGCATGCTGTTGAGGAGGAGCTACGTCCGGTGGTAAGGACGGTCAAGGAAAGCGTGACCAAGGTGGTTATGAGTGCCATGGACGAGGGCGTGTCGAGCCTCGCACAGACGCGCACTGCACAGGTGGGTGGGAAAGACACGGGGAAGAAGACAAGTTTGTTTCGATCTGGTGTGTGTCGGATGCATCATCGCAACACCAGACGCAAAACGTCGCGGTTCTCGCTGCGGTCGCCGCCTACATCTTCCTACAGGTGGGTGCGGTGCGACACACGCATGAGCCAGACAGACAGGCGCAGACACACATGGATGGATGGTGGATCGATGGTGTATCAGTTTTCGACGGTTGACTCTGACATCTGGAGAGGGTGGTCTTTCGAGGAGGTGCTGTATCGGCTCCCCCTGGCCAACTGGAATGCATACGAGGCCGCCCTGGCCAGAGAGCCGATCCTCACCAAGAGCGTCCTCACTGGCGCCACGTACTTTATCGGTGACTGGATCGCCCAGTGGGTCGAGAACACGGACGCGGGGAGGGACCCACTGCTCGTCGACAGGTCAGGTGGACAACCGAAAGCATTGGATGCGCCGCGTCTCGGGCACCCATGAGGTAGAGTGCTGTGTGTGCAGGTGGCGTATTCTGCGGAATACGTTGCTGGGATTTGTGGTCCTCGGGCCGCTGGCGCATTTCTACTACGACTGGAACGGCGATTGGCCGCTCCCATGGCCAGTAAAGCTGCTGTTCGACCAGTGAGTGAGCATGACAGACGGCTCATATGAATGAGAGTGTCGATTGCCTTCATTGGTGTGTGTGTCTTGGGTCTGTGTGTGTGGTGGTCGCACCGCACAGGCTGGCGTATGTGCCGTTCTACAACACGGTGTACTTCGTGTTGCTTGAGGCGATGAACGGCAAGACGTTCAAGCAGGCGTGGGACGACTACGTAAGCAAACAGTGGGAAAGCGCTTGGTTGCTTGGCAAGACGTCAAGCGGCGTGTCTTGCGTTGACTGCTGCTGGTGCAGGCCAAGAAGTGGTGGACGCTGCTGAAGGCGGGCTTGAAGCTCTGGCCGCTCGTCGGCATTCTGACTTACACCATCGTACCCGTCAGACACAGGCTACTCTGGTGAGTACCAGTGAGGGAGATAGGCAGACCAGATTCACCAACGCGCCAGTCCCTCTGTCTGCGTCTTGTGTGGTCAGGGTGGACTCAATCGAGATTATCTATGCGGCCATCCTCTCCAGCATCGCCAATGCGCCGAAAGACCCCAACCACACACTGCTCGAGGAGGTGGTGGAGGAAGCCGCTGCACATGAACACGAACACGAGGAGCAGCAGCCACCGCCCGCCCAGCCGTCTGAACAGCAGCCCGACAGCCGGCAGCAGCAGCCAGCGGCAGCACCGCTTACTCGCGGGTTTGGCGATGTGGTTGACGTGAGCGACACACCCGCATCGGTCATCGCGGGCGGCAGGCGAGGTGGGCCGCCGGTGGCGGCGGCGGCGGCGGGGCAGGAGGGCGGGAAGGACACCCACACGCACCATGGGGTGAGGGAGGATGCCGGCGCTGCCAGGGAGGGCAAGAGAGAGGGCAATGAGCTGACCCTCACGTGAGTGAGTGAATGGGTGGCTTACCCTTGTGAGGGACAGAGAGGGGGGGAGGGGCGAGAGGGGGAGAGGGGGTGACTAGCTGAGGGCAGGCAACCCGCCATCTCGTCTCTCTTCTGTCTCATCTTGTAGATACACATAGGCACACACTAGCTGACGCCACTTTCTCTCTCTGTCTCCTGCTCGGCTCGACTTACTCGGGGCAGCCAGCCAGCCTGACCCACCCCTCCCCGTCCCATCTGTGCTGTGCTCTGGCGTGGTCGGCAAATGCAGCGAGCGAACGAGAGAGAGCGAGAGCGAGAGCGCTTGTCTTGTGAGGGTTTCATCATGATGACCATCTCGGCATTTTGTAGATATATGCATACACAAGTTCTCTGTCACGGCAACACAGATCAGATCGGGGCCGCCCAATGTACCTAGGCAAATTAGCGTTTAGTCTCTCTGCGTGTCTGTCTCTGCAAATGTATACTCTATATCACACCACATAACGCTCAGCCCACTCGTTTGTGATTTTTCTCCGTCATGGAGCCAGCCAACGCAAGTGTGTCTTCTCTCTCTCCCTCTGGCTGGCCCGATATGTCTGTCACCGGTATCCATCCATCCATCTTTCCCTCTCGCTGACTTCCTGCCGCTTTCCTTCGCTACTTGTCTTTCGATTTTTCTTGATTGACGGATGAGGGGACCACTGCTCCCACTGTGTCAACAGAGTTTCTAGGCGGCTGTGATGCCTGCCTGCCTGCCTGTCTGTCAGGTCACGCCTTGGTGTGTTGATGGATTGCTGCGTGTGTTCAAGTGCGTGTACGTACCGTGTGGTGTGTAGATACATACATTGAAATGGTTGGGCTTCTCGATCGATCGATCGATCGATCGAAGCAGTGCAGTGCATGTGAATCAGTCAAGAAAGACAGTGAGTCAGTGAGTCAGTGAGTCAGTGAGTGAGTGAGTGGATGGATGGAATGATTGTCGATGGATGGACCGGTCGGTTTTTATGTCAGGATGCCGTGAGTGAGTGAGCGATTGACCATCGTGAGAGTTTGAATCATGCGTGTGACGCGTGCAAGACGCATCCAACGTCAAGCAATGAATTCGAGCCTCCGAGTCTGATCTTAAATCACTCGCCCACAAAACCCGCGGCCACTCGGCCCACACAGGAGCGATCGTCTCAGCCTCTCGTGCTCCCTCATCGGTTTCAGGATGCCTGGCGGTGGCTCACCGCCGACAGACAACAGTTCCCATCGACTGGTACAGAAGCACCGCACACAATCGCTGACAATCAATCATTGTGCTTGACTCGCTCTCGCTCACCGAGGTTTCCTCTGCTCTGCTGTGCTGTGCTGTGGGCCGTGTTGGCATTCAGCTGGTGTGCTGGGCCCGTTCCCGACGTACCGGCGACGACGAGGATCAGCATGGCGTCGCTGCCGAGCCGGCCAAGCTTGTGGACTTGAACGATCCGCAGACCTATCAAGACCTCGCGACGCCCATGCCGGAGACCAGGCAGCAGGACGCCAACCTCTACTTCTTCAGATCCAGAAATTAGTACGCACAGCTGCACTATACACGCACGAACATGCATCGCATGGATTGACTGTCTGTCTGTCTGTCAGTGGGCACGCGCGAAACTTTGATCTCTTTCCGTCCACTGGCACCAACTACGTCCCATTCGCGGAGGCGTATCGGCAGGAGCCTCTCAGCGATGCTGCCGACGACGAGGATAATTTGGTGGAGGTGCAGGAGCGGCAGAGGGCACTAAGGGACGCCCTGCAGGTTCGCTTCGACGACATTGGGTGCATCGTGTGCGGCAGCAACAAGGAGCCGCCAACCATCATGCTGTGTGAGGGATGCGACAGCGGCTTCCATCCGCCATGCGTCCCTGTGGAGCCCAGGCTGACCGCCGTGCCGGAGGAAAACTGGTGGTGCCCCACATGCACGTAAGACAATGGATGGATGCCACAGACAGACAGACAGACAGACAGACACACACACCCACCATGAGCATGGCCCCTTTTCGCTCCTCCGTTGGTTCCAATTTGTGCAGGGAGCTAGGCCTAGCGAAGGAGGACAGCAGCAAGGAGGACGGCGGCAACACGGAGGAGGAGGGCCAGGAGGAGTTTGAAGCGGATGGCGGTCAGCAAGACGACGAACCGGTGGGTATGGCCGTCGACCAGCCCCAGTCGTCCCCGGAGTCTTCCTCCAACGAGTCTGGGGACGAGGACCGGCTGCTTATCCTGCGGCCTGCGGCGAGTGGTGCCGCGACCAGCCCCAAGAGGAAGGCCGTCAAGAAGAAGAAACAGAAGAAGAGACAGAAGAAGCCGCCGGAACCGGAGCACGAGGTGAGTGAGGAGAAGGCACACCAACACACATGGGGACTGGGGTTTGTTGCACGCCGATCTGTACCTCTTCTTTGGGTGGGTGTCAGGATGACGAGCATGAAGGTGAGGAGGGCAGTGGGCGCATCGAGGCCATCCTGGCGCACGACAGGGCGGAGGATGGCTCGGACGAGGTCAAACTGCTCGTCAAGATGAAGGGCGAGTCGTATCGGTAAGGAATAGGCGGCAGGTAGAACACGAGAGCAACGATCAGACGCGCTCGGCTCTTGCATTGCAGAGCTCTGCGGTGGATGACTGAGGCGGAGGTGTTGGTAGTGGCGGGGAAGGGCTACTTCAACCGATGGCGCACTAACAACATCGCCAGACCATACGGGCTCTCAGGTGGGCAGACAGACAGACACACATGACATGGATCCGCCGTCAATCCATCCATCCATCTATTCCGTGTCGCATGCAGCGATGGAGAGGGGCACCCACGAGCTCTACCAACAGGTCGACCGCATCGTCGCTGTCCGAATGGTAAGTCACACACACAGACACACACCCAGGGACACATTGATGCACCCCCTCTTATTCGCCGCCTGTGTCGTCTCCCTCCCTCCCTCCCTCCCTCCCTCCCCTTCTTGCCCACCAGAGGACCCGCAGCCCGACGTCAGCGTCGCCGTCGTCTTCGCCCTCCTCTGTGGCAGGCGAGCGTCAGTATCTGGTCAAGTGGCACATGCGCGGCTACAAGGACTCGACATGGGAGAATGCCACCGCACTCACATCTCACAAAGACAGACGCGCCATACAGAGGTGGGTGGGCAGGCGGCAGACACACAAGCGCGCACCACGAAGGCAACCGCTGTATGTCCGTCCGATTACTTCATTCATCAGGTTTGAGGAGGCCAATGCGTCGTTTGTCTTTCCAACGTTCACACCGCCGCCCCCTGACCAGCTCGCCAAGATGCGCGAAGAGGCCCTCAAGGCCGCAGCGGCGGCGGGGGCAGCCGACCCACAGCCACCGACACAATCACCTTCGAACCCTCCTGCTGCTGCCGCTGCTGCCGCTGCTGATACTGATGGTGACGCAGCGAAGGCTCTCCAGGTCACCGATGGCGTCAGCGCCAGCTGGACGGATTTCGCGGCTCGCAAGGTGCTGCCCGACGGCACCTACCTCCCCTCCAAAACCAATGGCGATGCGACCACTGCGGTCGATGAAGCGCGGTACATGTCGCTGCTGCCGCACCAGCTAAAAGGCATCCAGTGGATTCTCTGGAACCACTCGCAGAGCCGCGGCGCGCTCCTGTGTGACGAGATGGGGCTGGGGAAGAGCTGCCAGTCGATTGTGACGGCGGAGCACCTCATGGACCGGGCGAGTGGGGCCTCGGGTGGAGTACGGCCGCATGTGCTGTGTGTGGTGCCCAAGACGACCCTGCTGAATTGGCGGCGGGAGTTTGAGCAGTGGACTCCCCACCTTAACGTGCTGCCATTCCTCGGTATGCCTCTGTGTACGCCCATCCATCCATCCATCCATCCATTCATGTGTGTTGCGTGCAGGGGGCGTTGAGGACCGTCAGCTCATCATGAGCCACGAGATTCGGTGGATGGACGCCCAGACGGGCCAGACGGTCCCCAATGTGCATGCTGCCGCTGCTGCGGCCGACAAGTGGCGAGTCAAGGTGATGAAGCCCGACGTGGTGCTGTGCAGTTACGAGATGCTCGCCATGGCCGAGTTCGCGAGCATGTGCCAACGTGATGGGGGCAGCTGGAAGTGGACGGCGGTCATCCTGGATGAGGTGCAGCGCCTCAGGGTGAGCAGTAGGGCCGCCATCCATCGATCCATCCATGTGTGTGTTGGGTGCTGTGTGGTGTGTGCGTGCCGTCTGTAGAGCGGGGCGGAGACTCAGGTGTTCATGACTATCGTCGAGCGGGTCAAAGCCGACATGTTCATCATGCTCACCGGTCGTTAGGGGTGGGGGACGGACCGACGGGGACCACTCACTCATATCACGCCTTCCTTCACACCACTGCCCGTCCGTTGCCTTTTCTCTCTCTTTTTGTTCATTCCTTCAGGCACTCTGGTGCAGAACCGCCCCGCCGAGATCTTCCCCTTTTTGCACCTGGCCGACCCGCCACGCTTCCCATACAAGGAGGAGCCGTCTGGCAAGGGAGCCCGCCAAGACACACCCAAAGACGACAACATATGGTGTGTGCGCACGCTCCGCACCTGCTGCATGCATATGCATGGCTGGGAAGCCAGCAGGCAGCCACATGGAAGGAAAGGGACTCACCCGTGTGTGTATGTCTTTCCACATGCGCGTGCGTGTGTGTGTGTGTGCACAGGTCGCAGTCCCGTTTCTTGGCGGAGTTTGGCGAGCTGGAGGAACACACGTACGGACAACACACGCGCGCAGTGCAGCCGGCATTCTCTGCGTTGTGTGGCCTGTCTGTCTGTCTGTCTGCCTGCAGTGACCGTGTGGACAGGCTGAGAGAGCTCATGGTGCCGTACTACCTGAGAAGGTGGGCCACCCTGATGACGCACCCCACCCACACGCACGTTCTCACCTTTCTGTGTGGGTGTATAGGGAGAAGACGGGTGTGCTGAAGGATCTGCCGCCCAAGGAGGTGCAGATCGTGCAGATCCCCCTCACCCTGCTGCAGAAGCGCTGCTACGCCCTCGTCTACGGCAAGGGAGTCCTGACAGAACAGCAAGGTGGATGGCGCTGGTACGCCCTGAAGAACGTTCCCATGGCGGTAAGCTCGTGTGTGTGCGGGGAAAACACCACACCAGCTGGCACTGCTGTCGTGTGTGTGGTGCTCTCATGTCATTCATTGATGCAGCTTCGGAAGGTCTGCAACCATCCCTACTTGGTGCAGAATCTGTTCGAGCTGCTCAAGGACGGAAAGCTCGGAGAGCAGGCCAAGCAGGAAGGTCAGTCAGGGAATGTGCCAACAGACAGACAGACCACACTACCGACAGGCACACCACAGACTGATATCCTCTCCTCTCTGTGTGGGGTGGGTGCAGCTGGCGAGAGCGATGCGGCGTACCTGCGCCGTTTGCACCGCCAGGTGTCGGGGAAGCTGGTGTTCCTCGACAAGCTCCTGCACAAGCTCAAACAGGAGAACAGGAAAGTGCTCCTCTTCTCGCAGTTCACACAGACGTTGGACCGCCTGGAGGACTACATCGAGCTGTGTGGGTGGCTGTGGGAGCGAGTCGATGGACAGACCAAGGGGGAGGAAAGACAGCTCGCCATCGACAGGTGCGGACACCAGTTAGGAAAGGTACACTCAAGAGACGAGGAACTCAGATGCCTGTGTGCCTGTGTGTCTGTCAACCAGGTTCAACAGCGACCCCGAGCGATTCATCTTCCTATCGACCACTCGTTCGGGCGGTGTGGGCATCAACCTCACGGCCGCTACGGCCGTGGTGCACTACGACAGCGACTTCAATCCCCAGCATGACCTCCAGGCGCAGAGCAGGTGCCACCGCATCGGCCAGACTGAGGAGGTACAGGTCTACCAGCTCGTCATGAAGCAGACCTACGAGCAGCACCTGCTCTTCGACATTGCAGGGAAGAAACTTGGGCTCGAGAAGGTCAGTCAGCTTTAAATGCGTGTATGTCGGGGGTGTGTGCGTGTGCGAAGAGGTGTGTGTGTATGTGTGTGTGTAGGTGTTGATGGGCGGGTCAGGTCAGCAGGCCACCAAGCTCGACAAAAAGCAGGAGGAAGAGCTCCTCACCAAAGGCATATTCGCCGCATTCAAACGTACACACACACGCACACACACACACACACACAAGATTCGCCACTTTCTCTCTCTGTCTTTCCTTGGGTGCACCTGCCTTCAGCTGACGAGACGACGAGCGAGGAGGCAGCGGCATTCGAGCGGTCGTCGATTGACGCCATCTTGCAGACCTACGCCCACAAGGCCAGGGTTCAGCTCAGCGAAGGCGGCGTCACCACCTTCTCCACCGCAACCTTCGTCGGATCAGACAAGGACGGCGACGCTGACCTCCTCGGGCAAAACGAGGCTCTCAAAGGACTCGGTAATCACCACCCAGCAAACAATGCCCGAAAGACCAGCCTGTCTGGATGTCTGCCTGTCTGTCTGTCTGTCTGGCTGTTTCTCTGTCAGATCCCACATCGCCAGACTTCCTCTACCAGGCCGCCCGGCTGCTGGTTCCCCATCCCGAGCAAGATGAGGCCCCTACCCCTCTGGAGCGGTCAGCGCGTCGCCGGCGCCCCCGGCAGAACCCCGACGATGTGGACCCGGGCAGCATGGTGCCTTCGAGCAGGGACAGTGGGGAGGAGGAGATGGATACCATCGAGAGCCGCGTGCGGAGTATCCACGGCATGAGTATGCGGCGGGGGCATTACGCGCATCGGCGTCGGCGGGAGGAGGATGAAGAGTTCGTCGACCTTGAGGAAGAGGGCCCGCTGCTGGAGCAGGATCGTCAGGAGGGTCAGAAATGGCTGGCTAACTGCATGGAGGGATAGTGAGGCCCATTCTCCTCTCTCTCTCTCTCTGTGTGTGTGTGTGTGTGTGTGTGTTTGTGTGCGTGTGTGTTGTGCAGAAGATGAGTATGAGACGGCTGGCATGGGTATGGGCGTGGGTATGGGCGGCAGGAAGCGGCAACAGAAGACTGACGTCGGCCCAACGGGCACCTGCGACGTCGACTGGATCCTCTTCAAGATGCTCAGGTCACATCAAACCAACAAGCCAAGACACCGACAAACCTGCAGAATCATTTTTCCATCTGTGTCGGTCTGCTGCAGGGCCTTCGGAGCGGTGCCCTCGGGTACAGTGCTCACGCTGGCCATGGTACGCAACTTCGACCACGATTGCGAGAACGTCCCAGCCAACATCTGGGCGCACTGGAACACCATATGGCGCGCAGTCACTGCCGTAAGGCACTCACAGATTAATGAATGAAACCACAGACGGCGGGAGAAAACGTGCGAATGGCCGTATCGCATCTGCTGCCTTCGTTGGTTCAGGCGTGGGAAGCGGCCGACATGGACTTCATGACAGCTCTGCGCCGGGCGGGCGAGACGGCCAATTGGGTCGCATCGGCCGTCCTGCAGCAGGAGCTCAGCAGCCTATGCCCGCAGGCAAACGCACTGCGCATCGGGCGGCGCGGCGCACAGCCCGACGACATGGAATACGGCATTCAGGCGGAGCTCGCCAAGGCCGTCGGGGAGCGGTTCACTTGCTCCTCGGACCTCTTTGTTAAGCTGCTGGTGCGATACCTGCGGGCGCTGCGGAGAGAGGATGACCCCAGCCTTCCGTCCGATACCACCGAGTGGTACGTGTGTGCGTGTGTGTGTGTGTGTGCGTGTGTGCGTGTGTGTGTGCGTGTGTTCAATCCATCGATTGGTTCGCTGGTTTGGTCACTCAGGGTCTATATGCGCTGGCCGCCGCCGGACTTCTATGAGATCGACTGGCAGTACGTTGCCGAGATGGTCACACGCTTCGAGGCCCTCACGGGCGTCGGCAGACGCGGCAAAAAGAGCCCAACCATCGTCAGAGACTGGTATGTGGGCACACAGAGAGGGAGGGAGGGAGGGAGGGGACACACACCAGTTTGTGTGTGTGTGTGTGTGTGTGTGATGAAGGTATTACAACCACATCGACAGCCGTTTTCTGCACACGCCGTTGAGCCAGGTGGAGGCGGCGGAACTGGCGCGCGTCAGCCCTTCCCGGGTGCAGGAGGCCATCGCCATCCCGCCGCTGAAACGTCGGCTGCCGTCCACTGTGGCTGGCTGGTATGCCCACAATGGCATGGTCGCCGCGCAAGGCTGGCCGCCACCTGCCTCGCCCAGACACACCAACGGCTGGGCTGTGCCGCGATCCCCAAGCCAAGGCCATCCACACCCCCAGCAGCCCCCAGGCAATCCCGTCGTGAGCACCGACCTCACCAATGACCCTCCCTCGCCGCGGGCCAATGCCAATGCCGCTGCCTTGTCGCCTCCCGCTCGAGCTGCTGCTGCTGCTGCTGGTGCCGCTGCTGCTGGTGTTGGTGTCCTTCCATCGACTGGTCCGACGCTGAGCGGCCATGCGCATCGCCCACCGCAACCGCCCCGTCTTGGAGGGGGCGTCAGCAGTGCTGGTGGGGATCTCGGTGTTGGTGGTGGAGCTGCCATAGGTGTGCCAGCAGCTGCTGCGGCCTCGTCCAGCCCGGCTCGACTGGCCAGCAGCAACGAGGGGCTGAGTCAGCTGCCACGATAGGGAGAAGGAGATGCACACAGACGATGGATCAGTCAGATCAGATGAGGCCGGCTAGTGTGCTGTGCTGTGGTGTGCTGTGGTGTGTGTGGTGCACTATAGGGTCGATGTGTGGGAGGGTAGGGAGAGGTGCGGTGGGGGAGGAGACGTTCATTTGGTATGTGCTGTGGGGGGCACAGGTGACACTTTTTTTGCCATGGTTTATTGCAATCTACATAATGGAACCACTGTGTTAAGAGGAGGAAAATATTGTGTGCGTGCGGCACCACAGCCCTCGGAGGCACTATTTCTTCGGACCATTGATTGATTTAGCCAGTCCGTCGACACACACGGGCATGCAAAGCTCACGCATGCACGAACGCACGCACCGCAATGTGACGCAAAAACAGCTCAGCCAAGGACACCCAACCTGCACACACGCTGTCCATGCCCTCAGGCCACCCCAACTCGCCCAAACGGCCGTTATCTGTCCTTTTAGGAACGACCTGTTCATCGACTCATCCCATCCACCCATTGGCTGTGCGGCACGGCACACACGCCAGCCATGCGCACCCACAGCAAATGGGGAAAAATAGACAGACACCAAGAGAGGTAGTGTGAGTGAGATCCATGTAGCCATCCCCTTCCCATCCACCGTTGAAAGCTTCCCCATTGCACACATCGACAGACAGACAGACAGACAGACAGAGACGCGCAATCCATCAATCCATCCCCCGACAGGCAGAAATAGCAAAGCCACAGGCACGCTAGGCATGTACCCCACCAAAAAGCATCACAGCAAAGCATGCGCCCGCGATTACAACCAGACAGACGCTGCTTCGCTTGCTGCTATCCACTTCACTCACTAGACAGCCAAGAGGCAGTCAGGCGGGCTGGTCGGCTTTGTCTCTTCTCGAGGTCTATCTATCAGACAGACAGACAAGAGCCGCCCAGCCACGCCCTGCGTCGTACCTCTCCAGAGACACAGGCAGACAGGCAGGCAGACAGAGGAGAAACGTGGTCGTGTGCACATCCCCGTCACCCTTTGGCTTGATCAGTGATCACAAACTTGCCTGTCTGTCTGTCTGCCTGCATTGCACGCATTGCACCCCCACACCCACGCCGCCGCACGCACGACACACACACGCCCGGAAAAATCCGCTACCCCACATCACAGCACACCACACACACATACACACGTACACGGCTCCCGTCCATCATGCTGTCTGTCTGTCTATCTGTACATCCCCCCGGCCAATGAGCGAGCAAAAAGGCATAACATCCCTCGACAGACCCATCACCCACACACCACTTGCCAATCCATCCATCCATCCATCCATCCATTTCAATCCCAGCTAAGCAAGCTATGCCGAGCATCCAAAAGAGGGCGGTGTTGGGATGGCGTAGGGCGGCGACGGCCCCTGGATCCTCCCCTCCGTCCGCACAATCTGCATGGCCTGCAGACTCCGCAGCGCCTCGCTCTCCCCGTCCAGCAGGTGGCCGCCCTTACCGCCACCCGAAGAGTCCGAGGGCGGTGGCGGCTCCATGGCGTGTGCAGCCAGGGGGGCGAGTGGGTGTGAATGCAGGTAGTTGTGGGTCTGCGAGTGGGGGTGGGCGATCGGGTGATGGTAGTGGGCATGATGGGGGAGGGGCTGTGGGTGACCAAGAGGGAGGTAGTAGGGGTGGCTGCGGAGGTGGGGGCTGCCTTGGGGGTAGGCCTGACCCGGTCGGGGATACATGCTGCCGTACCCACTCTCCTTGCCGTTAGTGCCATTGGGGTGTGTGTCGATTGGGAGCGGCGTCACCGGGAGCCCGGCGTACATGGACAAAGGGAGGTTGGACGGACGGCTGCCGTGCGGACCGCTGTGGCCGGGAACGTCCTGAAACAACGGCGGTAACGCCCCCATGTCACCACCAGCCATGACCACATCCGCCGCCGCATCCTCATCGCCCTCCTCGTCAATATCAGACACGAGTCGCTGGTACCTCTGCCGAATATGCGACAAGTGCGTGGCCAGGCTGAGCTCCTCTGGCCCCTGTGGCTGCTTGAGGTCTCTGATGCGCTGCTTGAGGCCTCGAAGGCCGGCCAGAGGGGAAGGGAGGGGCCCTGGGATGTGGCCGTGGGCAGGGGACGCTCGGCGGCGCTTGTAGTAGTGAACGCGATACACCGCAGAGCCAGAATACGCAGAACTGCACACACACACACACAGACGGAGAGAGACATCCATCCATCCATCCATTCGTCGGGGTGGCCTCTCTCTCTCTCTCTCTGTCGCTCGGTCGCTCACCGATCGTCTTGCATGTCTTCCTCATCGGTGGACGGGCCCCCCGCCACACACACACCAGGCTCGCTCTTGGACCCTGATATCATTCCCGTCTGGCCACCAGATGGGCGATGCTCGCGGGAGGCCGGGGGGCTCCATCGCGGCGGCATGACTGGGGAGCTGTGGGCGTGGGTGTGGGGAGTGGGGTCGCTGCGCGAGCCGGTGTCGGAGCTCTTGATGGTGCGGCTGTGGCTGGAGTGGCCACCTTTCGACGCAGATGAGTGGCCATTGCTGGTGGTCGTGCCGTGTCCGTTCTTGCCACCACCACCGCCACCGGCGCCCTTGGCCCCATTCTTGCTATTGCTGCCGCTCCCGCCACCGCCCGAGTCGCTGCCCTCGGAGCCGTTGCCATTGCTCTTGTCCGAGTCGCCTGACCCCGAGCCATTGGTGCCGTTGTTGGAGTTGCCGCCGCCCACCGTAGTGCTCTGCTGATACACTGAGTCATCCCCGTTGCCGTTGTGGTGGCCATTCCCGTTGTGGCTGCTGCTGCTGTGGCCGTTGGTGAGCGGTTTGGGCGGCGACAGTTTGCCGCTCTTGCCGTTGGCCTGGGATGAGGGGCGTGGGGCGGCCACGACGATGCTGCCGCTGCCGGTCCCGTTGAGGGGCATCGTGGGCAGGTCACCGAAAAGACTTGACTGACACACACACACACACACACACACACACAGACACACAATGGATGGATGGCTGGAGGGAGGGATGGGTGGCCGACAAGGAGGAACTCACGTGTGCGTATGGCGAGACGATGAAGGGGTCTTCGCTGCTGCATGGGACGGGCAGTGCGCCAGGGGGGATGTCGAAGGTGAACAGGGGCTGGGCCTTCCTGCTGCTGCCGGTGCTGCTGGTGTGGACAGGCAGTACGGCCTTGTTGCCACCGATTAACCCTCCCCCGTGCCGCCCCTGCTGCTGGTACGGCGGAAGACGACTGAAGTAGTCAACTGAGGGAGAGAGAGAGAGACAGAGAGAGATGGTCAAGATGTGTGTGTGTGTGTGTGTCTGTGTGTCTGTGTGTCTGTCCTCCCACATAGAAATGCACACACGCGTACCTTCCGACAGCCCCATCTGGTCGCCACTGGTCGCATGATCCTCATCGTCCCCCTCGTCGCTCTCCCCATCGCCGTCGCCATCGACCATGTCCTCGTCTCCACTCTCGTTGTCCCCCTCATCCCCACACTCACACCCATGCCCATCATCTCCCCCACGATCTCTCCCGCCGATGCCCATGCTGCTGTCCGATACCGCCCATGGCGACGGTGGCGTGTTGGTGGTGCTGTGGACCACCGCCTCGCCCCCCTTGCCGTTGTCCAGTGGGCCACCCCCCGACAACGGCTGTGTCTTTTGTGCGGTGACCGATCCGCCGGCGGCTGCAGCGGGGTTTGGGGGGACGAGGGTGACGGAGCCGTCGGAGGCGTAGATGGCCCGCATGTTCTTGCGCATCAGCGAGTTGAACCGGTTCTTGACCGAGTTCTCGGTGCGACCTGACACACGAGAGAGAGAGACGGGGAAAGATGCATTAATGGGTCCGTGTGTGTGGTGCATGGGAGCGGGTTTGGTTTGTGTACCGTACCGTTGAGCGCCTTGGCGATTTCAGCCCACTTGTTGCCGATGGCGTTCTGCCGCTGGATGATAATGGCATCCTCCTCTGCCGACCATGCCCCCCTGAACCAACCAACCACACACACACACACGCACGCACGATCACAGACACGATCACACCACCTGCCATGTCGCATCACGCACCGTCTGATGGTGGGGTCGAGGTGGTTGCACCACCTCTCGCGGCACTGCTTGCCCGTCCGGACGTGCCAGGCCTCCCCCCTCCCGCCGCCCTCCTTGGCGTGGATGTGCAGGTTGACCTCGCGAGCCACATCCGTCCATCGCGACGGACCGTACTCGAGCACCAGCCCATACAGAAACTCATCCTCCTCAGGTGTCCAGGGCCCCTGACACACAACACACAGCAGAGGAGGGAGGGGAGGAGGGATGTGGGCGTGAGTGTTGGATGTGTGTGGCGGGGCTAGGGTACGATACCTTAGCGCCAGGTTTGATGATAGTCTTCCAGCGGCTCATGCACTCGGCCTCGGTGCGCGTTGGGCTGGAGAACTGCCTGGCGATGTGCTTCCAGCTGCGGCCGCTGCTCTCGCGCGCATACTTGAGCAACGACTCGTCGTCCTCGGCCGTCCACGGAGGACCACTGCACACACATCCACAACACAACACAACACAACACACACTCTTGCCCAGCTGCTCATGCGGTCTGTGCGCTCGTCGTGTGCGCACCTGTCAATGACTTCTATGGGCGGCTTCGGCGCTGGTGGTGGTGGTGAGGCCATCGGGTGATAGCCGAATGGAGGAGGGGCAGGGGTGGGAGTGGAGAAGGGGTGTGCGTAGGGTGGCGGGACGAACGAGTGCCGCGGGAGCATATGCTCCGGGGAGCAGAGAGCGTCCTGCGGCGTGCGAGTGAGGACCGGCCCTGACACACACATCGCATCGACACACACAGGAGGGAACACCAACCAGTGTAAGAGCCGTGCGATTGTGCACAGATGTGGTCTCCGTGCTCATCGGCGGGCGCCGTGTGTGTCTGGCTGCCTCTCATATTGACTCACCATTGCCAGTCCTGAAGTCGCCAATCTCATCGTTCATATCTCCCGATTGGAGGACGTTCGTTGAATCAATCTACCAACATCTTGACTCGACATCATCTGTCAGTGAACAACCTTCTCATTCTGTCCATCAGAAAGAAGTCTTGACCTGCTCGACAGTGAAAAGCAGTGATCGCAGGGTGACCTGCCACCGCTGGAAAGTGAAACAGATCACACAGATCAGAGGGGCAGGGAGGCGCGCAGCAACTCAGCAAAGGCATCCCAGCATCCCCCGCTGCCTCCCTCTTTCCTCCTCCCCCTCCCCGAAAACGGCGAGCTTGAATTGTGCCCCCAGTCTCGCCCCCAAAGCGAGGGGCAAGGGCAAGGGCCAATCCCTGCGGATGGGAAATGGCAGCTCATCTGTCCAGTCCGGCAGCTCATCTGTCCAGTCCGCCAATACAAATGCCGCCAACTTCAAGGTCGTTTGTCTGATCAACTTCTTCCCGCACCGAGATGTGGTTCTCACGCTGACGACACCGAGGGACATCCCCCATCCTCCTGTGGACATCGACGAGTTCAAGTCTTTCATTCTTCGGCGAATCAAGCGGCAGTGGTGCGACTCAGCTCCAACCATCGACTACCTCCTGGATGAGATAGAGATTGGCCTTGAGTCAGTGGACGAACTTGCGCACCGCGGAACAGGCCGAGGGGAAGATTTCGTCGATGTCACCTTCGCCCGAGGTAGGCTGGCAGATTAGAGAGGAAAGAAAACGTGTGACAGCTGGAGCGTTGTGCGGGGTTGTGTGCGTGCGTCTGTGTGTGTGGCGTGCTGTTGGCACAGTCCTTCCATGCTTCCGCAAATTCGCCCCCGAGAACTTCAGCTTCATCGATTCTCGGGCGGAATAGTGCCATGTGACGGCTCTACTTATTGTGGGCAAGCCAGGTGCTGCTCTAAGGGTTGCTGAGTGGCACAGAATGTGGTCTGTGCTTCGGTGCTGTGGATGGCATTCTTTGGTGTGCATAGCGGGCTGTCTGTCTCTCTGTGTGTGGGTGTGGATGTGGGTGTGGGTGTGGGTGTGTGGCTCTCCCATTGTGGCGGCTGTATCGTATCGCACCACCGGACCGGTCCTTCTGACATCTGCATGCAGTTTGTCTGTCTGTCAAAGCACTGCAGTGAATGAGAAGCTGTACATCAATCAGGCTCTCCACACACACACACACACACACACCATGTCATTTCTGTAGTCAGTCAGATGAGTGGTCCTGCTGTCCTGTGCCCCTCCCCGCCCCGCCCCTCCCGTATCACTCCATCCGTCCTGTCACCCACCCACCCGACACACACGCACATATGACGCCCTCATGAGCCAATCAATGGGCCACATGGCTCTCAGCATCTTACTTACCCCATCGGTATCTTTCTTGTCTGTCTAGGGGTTGTGGCAGCGATCCGCATACGCCCGCTTCTCTCCGCTGCCCTCACCCTCACCGCCATCATCACTGCTGCCGTCGGCTGTCTGCCGCACCGCTATCTGATCGGCCAGCGGCGCCCCCTTCTTGTGCAGAAGGGTCTTGAGCTGGCGGAGTGTCTGGTCGGTGGCATCTGGGCCGCTGGTGTCGGTGAGGCGGCGCAGGTGGGGCAGCCCGCCGTCGCGAGAGAACCACAGGGCGGCCTTCAGCACGTCAACCTGTCAAGAGAGGACAGCAGAGGGAGAGAATGGATGGACTCTGTGTGGTGTCTTCCCTCACCGACCGGCATGTCGGTGACCTCAACCGATTCCATCTTATCAGTGTTGTTCATCCAGGCGCCCACATACACACCCAATGTCTCACCGCTGACAGACAGAGCACACAGATCGGTGTGCCTGTCTCGAATGGGTCTCTGTGCGTACCGGAACTTCTCCCTGTTGATGTGTTCTGCCGTGCTGCTTTCGAGTATCCGAGTGGCGTCCTCATAGGCCACGTCTGTGTGGTGCCCTCCGGCGAAGTGGATGCTGGTCGTCACGCTGCGGCTCAGATGAGGGCGGCAGCCGCCCGTCACCGTCAACGTCGTCAGATTCGGCAGAGACCACCGACACACATACGCCACCTGCCCACCCATCACACACAGAGGGAGACACACATGACTGGTCGGTCTCATTCTGTCCGTCTGTCCCTGACCTTAGTGAATCCGCTGAGGTTGGCCTTGTCCGATGGCACCACCACAGTCGTCAGCTTCGGGAACTCCAACATAGCGTCGCCAGACCGGTCGACGCCAGGTGGGCGGGGCGGCTTGAAGCCGTAGGCCGCTGCCGGCAGGTCCGCCCTCCCGTCACGCACACGCAGCTCGGCCAACGTCGAGTGCGATGCCTCCAGCACACCCACCACCCCGTTGATGGCGAGTGGCTGGAGGGAGGGGCTGCGGGGGTGCAGGACGGTGCGTGTGCTGCCGGTGGTGTGGGCCTTGTGCAGCAGGGGGCTCTTGGCCGAGAAAAGGGACGGCGGGTCGGCGTAGTGCTTGACGGCCGGGAGGGTGGGCGGGATGAATGGGGGCCGGATGGCGCCAGTGAGGATCGACGACAAGGGGTGGGCGAAGGGCACACACATGGCAGAGTCGTTGACGCTGTCGAAGGGCGGCGAGGGGCTCATGGACGAGTCGATCTCACGCACTTCGCCCTCGCCCACCGGCTGCTTCTGCACGATTATGCGGGCCTTGTCGGGCTGGCGGGGCGGAGGGGGCTTGATGTCGGCCGTCGAGATGAGTGTCATTCGCGGCGCCCACAGGCTCGACACGGCGAGGTCGAATCGGTGCCATTCCGGCTCGCCGGCGATGGTCAGCCGCGTGTGGAACTCGGGCCTGATGGCGAGGGGGCGGAAGGCGGAGGCCCACGTGCCCACACGGCCAATGATCTCGAGGGTCGTCATGAAGTCCGTCACGCCACACAGACAGTTCTCCGGCAGTGTCGACAGCGTCACAGCGGGCGGCTCGCTGCCCCCCTGGTCGCCCTTGGCGGCCCTCTTGATGAGCCGATATGCCGGCGGCTGTGTGGCCCACAGCAGGAACTCGGCAACCATCGTCATCTCGCTAGGCAGCCACACGAAACGGGGCGGGGGGTCCATCAGCGCACCAAGACGGAGCTCGTCCAGCGACGGCTGTGTGGCCAGGGCCCCAGCCAAGGTGCCCCTGTAGGGACCTCTCAGACCCCCGGCAGCCGAGCCCAGAGACTGGGAGGTCATGGCCCGCCCAAAGGCGCCCAAGGCAAGGAGGCCCATGCCCCTCAGGCGCTTCGTGACGCCTTGCATGCGTCGGTTGGCCACAGGTGGGGGCGACGGGGGCGTGTGTGGTGGGAGGGGCGGTGTGGGGGGCGGGGGTGTGAGCTCGGTCTCGGCGAAGGCGCCGGGGGGGCTGGAGAGCTTCTTGAGTCGCCTGAGGTTGTGTTGGTCGGTGAACTGCCGGGCGATGCGGCAGCCGGGGGGCATGAGGGACTCATCCAAGAAGGGCAGCCGACGCAAATGCTCGGAGGCTGGCAACCTGACACACCACAGGAGAAGGCACACGACGTTGGCACATCCATCCGTCCGTCCGTCCACCCCACTGGGTGTGCTCACTGGTCGATGGCTGTTCGCAGCAAGTCGATCAGGTGGTCGTATCGCGGCAGCTGCAGCCTCCCGTAGCCAAGCACCTCCTTCACAAACGCACACACACCACCTGGCCACACACAGAGACGGACACAGAGATACCAGTGAGCCGTTTCTGTGGGTATCATCCTCCCGCCTCCCCATACCAGGCAGCCTGTCACACGCCTCGTCTATGTTGGTGTATCTCTTTAAGTCCGCCAGGGTGTTATCTAATGTCAGGGAGATCAGCGGGCCAAGGGCGAGGATGTTGTTGGGGTCTGTCCACGGCAGCGATTTCTCCTTGAGCAGACACAGCAACGAGTAGCAGAGGCCCTCCAGATCATCCCTACAGGCAGGAAAGCAGGCAGCCACGAGGCCGGCATACCCACCCTTGGCCCTTGGTTGAGCTAAGTGCGACAGAGTGCTCTCTTACTTGAATGCCGGTGGCTCGGCGTTGTGCATTGCGATGGGTGCGAGGTGCCACGAGTGACTGAACATCCCTCGCCGATTGCGGCCCATGGTCTCGTCATCATCGCCAGGTTTGGAGCGGACAGGTCGGCACTGCTTGAGGTCCACCAGGTACACACGCTTGCCGTGGCCGTACTTGACCATCATATTCTGACACGGAGGGAGGGAGGGAGGGAGGGAGGAGAGTTGCGCCGTGAGTGATGTGGTGCATTGGCTGTTGTCTTCGGGGGAGGGGTGCCTACTCTAGGTTTGACGTGCTCGTGGACGAGTCCGTGCGAGTGGAGCTCTCGCAATGAACGGACCTGCAGACACACACACATGACAGACAGAGAGAGGGCGTGATAACCCGACACACAGCTCTCCAGTATGTGTGTATGAGGGCATACCGCCTCGATGGACAGCTCGAGAATCAGTTTGGCGGGTCGCCAGTCGTCCCCCTCTTGGCCCTCCGTCTGCCCCGCCGCCCACTGCCGGGCGTAGCGCATAACGCTCTCCAGGTCGCAGTCCAGCTGTTCGTTGACGTAGAAGTCGACAGCCGCACTGCCGAAGTCGCCATCCTTGACGGCCCCCTGCTGGACGACCTGCGTCTCATAATGCACGGGCTTGGGGCAGATCGGCAGCTTGGCAGACGCTGCACACACACGCAGACAGACAACCGGATGGATGGGCTGTCTGTGTGCCTGTGTGTCTTCTGTGTGTGTTGGTCACCGTTGAGGTACTGGTACACGAAGTTCTGGCGTGCAAGACTGCAGAAGGGATGACACTCGAGCGCATCGAAGAGGGTCTTGGGGCCGTACTCTTGGGGCGGTGAGGGGGGCGGGGGAGGGCTGTCTGACGACGCCGCCGAGGGCGATTCGCCACCCGACGCTGCAGATGCAGACGCGCCGGTCGCTTCCCTCCCCCCACCCCCACTGCTGCCGGCGCCCTCGCCACCGGCGGCACTGCTCCCGCCGCCGCCCTTGCCGTCACCACTACCACCGTCTTTCTGGTCATCAGATGCACCGCTGCCGCTGCTCTCACCCGACTTGTCGGACAGAGCCTCCGTGATTCGTTCACGGAGGGAGGCGGTGAGGGGAGGCCCGTCGACGCCCCCATTCTGATCGATGGGCTCGGGTGGCGTGTCGGTCTCGGCGGCGATGAAGCCGTCCTTCTCGCGACCGGGGATCTGCAACGCCCGTTGCTGATGACCGAAACCAACAGAGAAGCCAGCATATGCGTGTGTGTGTGGGTGTGTGTGGGGGGGGTTTGTTGTGTTTTGTTTACCATCTGGCAGATGAGCTTCCTGGCGTCCTGCCCCTCCTCCCACGACACAACTGGACACACACACAGCAGCACACAGGGTGAATGACCATGGCGCTGCTTTGCGGGTCAGGTAGCTGACTTACCAGTGGCCTGTGCGGTGAGACGATGCACCGATATCATCGACTGCAATTCATACTCCTTGCGAGCACCCACACTGATGGGGAGACGCAGCGACTCCAGCCGCTTACCCGCCCTGCACAGCACGAACGCGTCCTGACCACACCACACCACACCACAGATACACCTCGCACATGACATAGGAATCTTGGACTTACCACTCCCTCCTGCCTCACTGGAGCAGGCCGTGTGTCGACGATGACATCCTCGTCCTCTTCCTCTTCCTCTTCCCCCCCGTTTCCGTCATCATCGCCATCCTCCTGGTCAGCATCGTTATCATCATCCTGGTCCTGGTCAGCATCGCCACCGCCGCCCTGCTGGTCCTGGTGCTGCAGGGAAGCAGCGGGGTCCGGGGACGACTTGGTGCGCCGCAGCCGAGGTGCCGTGTCGCTGTCCTCGAGCGATGGGCGGCCGGCGAAAGAGCGGCTGCACTTCAGCTGGTGCTTCTGGGGGCTGGGTATGGCGGCCCGGTGGCTGCCCTGTGTGCTGTGTATGCGGCGGACGGCCTCCCGCACCAAAGCCAACAACACACGCTCCATCACACCGCCACTCGCCTCGACCTTGGCGGCCTCTCCATCCAGCTGCTTAGCACCAGCCGCCCCCTCCTGACCATCGCTGGCCTCCTCCGCACTGTGTATGTGGCGGACGGCCTCTCTCACCAGCACCTCTAACACACGCTCCACGATGCTGCGAGTCGCCTGCTTGGCGTCTGCCGCATCCTGTTGTCCGCTGCCTGCCTTCGCTGAGCCAACAGATGCCGCACCTCCGCCCTGAGGTCCTGTCGGCAGATCGCTCGTCGGCTGAGCCTTATCATCGACATGAGGGTCGTTCTGAGGCAAAGAGGGTGGCGGGTGGGTCGCTGGGGCGCCGCTGCCGCCTCGTGTGGCGTCGTTGAGTGCCTCTTTACCCCTGCTGCCGTCGGCCATCTGGTCGTCGGGCGATGAGTCAGGCGAGATGGTTACAGAGTGGGTCAGGAAGAAACACCATCAGGACGACCTATGCGGCCTTGGCGACTACAAAGAACAGAACGATGACAAACTGCCTCGAAAGAAACGTTTCACGCGGCTTGCTCGACTGCGCTCATTTGGAGCGAGTGGGCAATTAATTCTATTCAACAGCAGCCATGGCATGCAGGCCGTCGATATGCGATATCAAGACGTCCGTCCATCACGTACGACCTACTCACTCACTGCAAACCCACCCATCCATCAACACACAACAGTGTCACAATCGGCTTATTGAGAAAGAACACTGAGCTTATCCCTCCCGCCGTCAGATACAGCAGCGTTCAGTCAGCTAGTCGTGTTTGCGTGAGAGGAGTCTCTTTGTCTCCTCTGCCGTGTCGGTGTCCTCCCCTTTCTGGACCTTCAGATGCTGCGCGTCATGCCGCTTTCTCACCGCGTCACGTTGGTCGGTCGCACAGTACCTCGCTGAAAGAGAGAGAGAGAGAGAGAGAGAGAGAGAAACAAACGAGCGGCAGCACCATCGCAGTGGGTTGAGTGAGCGAGAAGGCACAAGTTTGCCTGCTCACCATCAGGTGGGGTGGCGCCAGCTGTTGGCGTCGCCAAGGGTGACCCGATCAACGTCGAGGGCTCTGTGCGTAAGTAAGCCGGTCACATAACAGAGTCGATCAATGTGTGTGTGTGTGTGTGTGTGTGAGGTGGCCCCCGCTCATCCGTACCTTTTCCGTAGAGGATGAGCGGCCTCTCGTAGGTGCGCCCAACAGAGCCGAAGGCCTCGTCAAGCGTCAGCTCCTCAGTAGCGCCCCAACACACCGCCTCGAACCCCTCAAACACGACGTACTCCGCGCGGCTGGCCAAGTTGTCGCGACTGAGCAGCGGCCATAGCCGGCGCTGCAGGGCGCGCACAGTGGCAGCCTCGTGTAGGAGTGCGATCTCCGGATCCCTCTTGTCCGCCACCCACCGCCACGGACCCGAGAGTGGCGGACGCATCTTTCCTGTTTCAGCAGTGGGAGAGAGAGAGGGAGGGACTGATTCGCTTCGGCCGTGGTGCACTGGCGCTCGCTCTCACCTAGACGAATAACCTCCTCTCGCCACTCCTCGCTGGCCAACTCGGCACCGTCAACCCACGTCCCGGTTTGGGGGAAAGAGATGACCTCCCCCATCTCTCCGCCTCCCCCTCCGACCCCCGCGAGCTTAGATTTCAAACCCTGAACCCGAGAAACCCGGATGTTTGGTGACTTGTGGAGGGGTTAGTCTCCGTCTCTGCATCTGAGCCTCTTGCCGCAGCTCGAAGACCGCTGCTGATCTCTCCTGTGTGATCTGCCTCCCCCGCCCATCTTCCTCCCTGCCGACACACACCAATTGACACACACGTCGTCCCTGCCAGCGATGGCCTCTGCGTCAGACTTCGCGCTTGCCGCCAAGTTCGTCCAGTCGATGCCCAAGGACGGGCCGGTGAAGCCGACGCAGGACGACAGGCTCAACTTCTACAAGTACACACACACCACAGCACGGCACACACAGAGAGGGACTTCCAGAGCGGCATGCACTTGGGCTGCTGTGGTGTGGTGATGGCCGGTTAGGTACTACAAGCAGGCGACGGAGGGCGACTGCAAGGGCGACGCGCCCTGGGCCATACAGTTCGAGGCCAATGTGAGCAGTGAGTGAGTGGCACAGACAGATGCGCACGGAGATCAGCGGCACACACACTGCACACGTCGTGTGTGTCGGTGGTGCGTGTTGCCTTTGTGTGGTCAGGCCAAGCATGAGGCGTGGAGCAGTGTCAAGGGTCTGTCGGCCGATGAGGCCAAAGTCAAATACGTCGAGGCCCTCAACAAGATGTACCCCTCCTGGAAGGAAGAGGCCAACAAACTCGGACTCACCGCTTAGACAGACAATGAGCCGATCGGCCGACCACACACAAACACACTGCTGCTGCTGCTGCTGCTGGTGATGGTGAGATGGTGCTGTTGTCTTTTGCGCTGAGAGAGGCGGTTCAGTCCGTTGTGTGCTGTCTTTCTGTAACGAGGGGTTCGTGTGGCGGTGTCTTTCTCGAAGTGACTCACCTGTTGCCAGCTCCACTTTCTTGCCTCTCTGGCCACTGTACGGCCCAGACCAGATTCACTGTGTGTTTCGATTAGAGTCGAGGACACGCAGAGCGTCTGGGGCGGGCGGCGCAGTGGGCAGAGCGGCGGAAACAGCGGGGCGGTCTGTATCGACAACAGAAAGGCTATCACTGGCTGGTGTCTGCCTACTGACTTTGTCTGATCGGTTCGCCACCATCGTCGCATCAGACGTCAGATGGACCGTCCCATTTGGCTCTCTGATGCGGCGGCGGTGGTGAACTTGTCGTGGAGAGTCAGTGGGCAGATGCGGCTCTGGGTGCATCGCATGTGTGTGATGTGATGTCCCAAACAGGGGCAGGGATGGATGGACGGCGTCAAGAAGCGGCCCCCCTGTTCTGTGCCGCTGGCGTGGGAGGCCGCATGTCCTGGCGTGTTGTCCTACTGGTTTTAGTCTGCTGACTGCTGTCTGTGTGTATACCACAAAGTTGACGGCCTTCTTCTGTATATATAGCTAATCTTCATGTGTGACGCAGTGAATATCATCATCACTGTGCTGCTGTGTGGATGGACAAGGATTCATGTGTGTGTCGTGACACTCAGAAGGTGATGACCTATCGATGAGAGGCTCAAATTTGGATAAATGCAAAGCATGTCGACATTGATTGTGCACACGTGTATGGGCACCGCGTCTCACACTTCGTGACGCCATACATGGCAAGCCATAGTCAAGCCATCTATTCGCCTCAGCCCTTATACTAGTAGTGCTACAGGGCTGAGGCCAGCCATCGATGTGCACACACAGCAGGCTACCATTCATCCAGTCGTCCCTGCCATGAAAGTCCTCTATCTTCCGCCTCTCTTCGCCCCCTCTCGGGCGGGTCTGTCTCTACGTTGTCTGTCGTCGCTTGGGAGACACGGACGTCCGAATATAAAATGTAAGCAGCCATCTGCGGCGCTTTGGTTGGAGTTCTCGGTGGATGATGATTGGATTCGTCGCGACCCCATGCTGCGCCAGCTTGGTGTACTCGTCCTGTACTGTCGCTTGGAGGTTGTCGAGCGTGATGCTGAAGGCACGATAATGCATGCAGCTGCACAGCAATGGGATGACCAGCGTATGTCATTCCTCACTTGTCGAAGTTGTATGTGTAGCGTCCTCTTGGCCCTACACCGAACCACGTGTCGCGTATCATACGCCGCCTTGCTTCGCGGATCGTCCAGCTCATCTGCAGCGTCACACTTATAGGAGTGCCACCGTCCGGCGTCTTGACGTAGGCCACCAATCCTTCAACAGCGTCCGCAGTCCATGCGGCCGCACCGCTGTGGTTGGTGTCTTCTGCTGATGATGATCGGGTTCGTCGCCTTCTGATGCGGCGCTGGATTCGTTGGCGTGTTTGTCGGTGTGTGTACCTGTCTGGATTTCTTGTTGCTTTGTTCTTGCTCAGGTGGACTGAGTGCACACACAACACGTGCAGAGAGCACCTGTCGATGTGTGTGCTTGGCGGTCACTCACCGTGCTAGGTGTGGAGGCCATTTCAGTCATGGTTGACGACGTGTTGGTGGCCGGGGATTGGTCATTAATGCGCAAATTTGTCTTCTCCTGTGTTTACCTGCCGCCTGCAGCGATATTGGAATCAAGTGTGCGTCGCGGCACATAGGGAGTGTTTGAAGTTGCCTGTCGACGCCTTGTACCGCTGGTGGCGGGCGCGGTTGCGCTCCTTCTTCGTCGAAGTGCTCTCCTGTGTACACAAAGCATCAGTCTGTTTGTGTCGAAGGCCGTCTATCTGTGCGCCTCGTCTCGCTCACGGTGGCTGCGGTGCCAGTGGTGGTTGTGGTTGTAGTGGTCGTGTAGCTGCTGGACACCTGCAAGCACCCACACGCAAGCAGGAAGTCAGTCATTCATGCGTTCCTCTGTGTGTGTGGTCGGTGTGATGGGCGTCGACCTTCGTTGTGAATGGCAGAAACTTGAGTTTGAAGGCAGCCGGTGGGCAGTAGAGGTCCAACTTGTACTGCGATGTAGACACCTTGTCGACGTCGACAACGACGTCCTGCGTCACACAAACAGGAAGACACTCTTGTGTGTAGTGTGTGTCGCGTGTGTTGTGTGTGTGTGTCCACCTCCGAGGTGGCATTCTTGGACGCCTTCGTCTTCTTGTTGGACAGATCCTTGCAAAGCGTGGCAATCAACTTGACACACACACAGTTTGTTTGTGTCAAAGGCGCCTCACCTTGGCTGTTGTGACGGTGTTGGTCTTCTCAGTCTCGGTGCCAGTGGTGGTTGTCTTGCTGCTAGATACCTGTACACGAGCACACCAAACCTGTCCTCTGTGTGATAGTTTGCATCCTTACGAACGGATGAGCAGAGCAGGGGGCAGCTGCACGGCAAACGCGGGAGACACGATCTTCAGATATAGAATGTAGGCAGCCATCTGCACACACACACACAGGGACACTGAGGGCTCGCATTCCTAACTTCCCAGTGTATGCATGCCTTGCTCTTGAAGTGCTTCTTCCGCTTGTTGTCTTGGCTCGTTTTGGTGGGTGCTGCCTCCTGCACACACACACACACACACACACACATGGACACCTCTCTGCCTACGTGTATGTGCTGCTGTGCGTCACTCACTCTGCCAATCGACGTGAGGGGTCTCAGTGGCAGCGCAGGGATGAGGCACACCTGAACACACACAACACCATTGTGTGAGTGTGGGTGTGCGGTTCCTTCACTTTGTATGTACCTGGATGGCCACGGTCTTCGTCTTCGGCTCCGGCTCCTCAGCGAACTCGTCCTTGAGGGAAGGTTTGCTCTTCTTGCCGCTCTGCAGAGCAGATGAACGACAGACGGGAGCCCATCTGTGTGTGAGTGTGTGAGTGTGCACATCGACCTACCTTGGCGGCGGCTTTGCGAGCCTTGCGTCGCTGGCGCGACTTGCGGTTCCGGATGGTCTTCGAACTCACGAACTGCACACAGAGACAGACAGACGCATACACACATGTAAGTGTTCACAGACGGTCTGCCTGTGTGTGTGCGTGTGGGTGCTGTGTGTCGATCGATAGATACCTTGTCCACGTCGCTCCCGTCCGTCTGCTCGTTCGTTCGTTCGTTAACCTCACGGGGACCTTGCCCCCCGGCCCCCCGAAGGGGTACGCAAGAAAGGGTCTGTGTGAGTCCATAGCTCGTAGGTGCGATCGTCGCCAGTGTCATCCGACACCTGACAAGGACACACACCCACACTTATTCGCTTCTCTTTCTGCTTGTGCGTGCGATTGTCTGTAGGTGTGTGCCCACCACCGTTGAGTCGGTCTTGAGGTAGTCGGTCTTGAGGTAGACGGGCTTGAGGACGGGCTGCAACCAACAGATGAGCGCACAGGATACACACACAGACGGAGGGCAAGACAACGATGCATGGGTTTCTGTGTGTGGCCCTGGCTACCTCTCGAGTAGCCGCCAACTCCTGTTCATCCTGAGACCGAAAGAGGGACCAGTCGAAAGGTCAGCAGCGAGAGTCTGGGACCCTCGTGTGCTCACTCACCAGGCTCATGTTGAAGTGTTTGAACTTGATGGTCTCGTAGACGTTGATGGCCGCAATGTCCAAGTCCAACGGAAACTGAATGAACACACACACACTGTGCGGGTTTGTGTCCACCGTGTACGCATCAACACGCACCTCTGGCTCCTCGATGACAGGTATCTCAGGCCTCACTGGACCAACCTGAACGGCAGACACGACAATGAATTCATTCACCCCTGCATGCATGGCGCACTCATCTGTGTACCTGCGACGCGAGGGCCTTCTTGGCCTTCTTCTTGGCGGCATTCTTCATGTTCTTCTTTTGCGTCTTCGACAGTGTCTGAACACGCACCAACACAGAGGCGGGGAGGGCACGCAGACAGGAAGGTCGACAAGGACGCACACACACACATATTCGCTTCTCTTTCTGTGTGTGCCCGCGTGCGTGCGTGCGATTGTCTGTAGGTGTGTGCGCACCACTGTCGTCGTCGAGTCGGTCTTGAGCTTGAGGGGCTTGACGATGGGCTGCAACGGATGACTGCAAAAGAGGCGAGACATGAGCCAATCTTCATGACGCTCTTTTTTCTCTCGCACTTACGTACCTGCGGCGCCGCCGGGGATATTAATGGGATCGATGCACAGCGCCAGAGCTTGGATGAAGTAGGTGCATCGCAGCCGTGTAGGGGAAAGGTCCCAAAGATATAAAATGTAGGCAGCCATCGACCTGCACACACAGCAGCCAGCACTCTCCTGCAATCGCCTGGAGGAGTGATCGACTGAACGGAAGAGCCCGTCGAATATGAAATGCAGACAGCAACATCTGAACACAGCCAAGTAACGTAGTCTTCACTGGCCTCAGAGCTGAACAGAAGCATAGCAGCCGGGCTGTGACCTGGGCATGGCCTGTGGGGAAACCGAGGGCGATGATATCGATCCTTCGGATGTCGACGGTTCGGGATCCGATCCCACCGCAAACACATGTACGGACGTAAGATTCATGCTCTATGTGCATACGCGTGTTCTTGCCACTGGTCTGCAGTAAAATGCACACATATGCCCATCCATACGAGTATGCCGTTCTGTGTACACTTTTCACACCTTGGCAGCCGTCTTGGTCGTCTTGCTGATTTTCGTGGCACCGCCCAACGCCGGGAAGGCCTGACAAGACAAACACGGCAGCGATTCATCCGACATCCATTATGCGAAGGTGCGTGCGCACTCGGCAGGCGCCAGGCAGTCGCCAGCCGCTCCGCAGAAGTCAGGGCGCCACCAAACGAGGCCTCACCCGAGGCACGGCGTGGAGGAAAAAGTGGCGGGCGACGTCCGGACGAGTTGGGAGGGGTAGAGGGAGGTGCGGCGGGCAACACAAGCCAACAACCAGCCGAAAAGAAAAGGAAACGGAGAATCTGTGGCCGAAACAAGGCTGCAAAGCCGAACTGGGACGGAAAATAATGAAGAAGGGCCCGCAGTCTCGTAAATCTTTGTCTCCGTCTCAGCTCGCGAAAATCTGCATTTGAATTTCGTTCTCTGCATGTGGACAACGGGAGGCCGTTAGAGGCAGACAGAGGGAGAAAGGATGGCTGCTGCCGCAGAGAGGTCAGATCGCGTGACATCCCTCACTTTGATCGATCTTTCTGGCCGGCCAGGTGGAGGTGTGATGCCTGAGATGCTCATGCTTAGGCGGAGAGGGCCTCCATTTGACCTCTGCCGGGTGCTCAGAGAGGCCTCATCGCTCGACCAGCCAGCAGTGTGGACCGGAACGGCTTGCATTTCTTGTTGACCTTTGCAATGGAGGGTTTCATGCCATGGTTTGCAGGAGTGTGTGCATGGTGAGGTGGTGTTCACCTTCATTGGCACTGAGTGGGACCCCTTCATGAGCTCCATGGAGTGCCCTCGAAAATCGCATCGCCTCACTGACATCAACAGTCCAAGACACACGTGCACCGAACCTGCCTGCTCAACACCTGGCACACAGCGATGGCATGGCCGGCGCCAGGTAGATAGATTAGCCACCAAAAGCCACGACAAAAAGACCAGTGAGGGCAGTGCTACCCATGGCAGTGTCTCATGTACCCATAGGCCCTTCACGAGAGACGGAAGGAAGTGGAGGCCGGCTGGTGCTCGTCCATTGTGTCCGCACCTTTGCTGGCAGACTGCATGGACTCAATCAGTAAGGTCACATCGACCAGCAGCACCAGGGAGAAGACCACATCCACCAACCACCGCTCCACCTCGTCACGCGCCATATCTTTGTTCGATCGCTCTCCACTCTTTTCTGAATTCCTCCTGTCTGTCGTACTGCTCACTCACGCCGGCCGCCCGGCTGGTGTAGCTCTCCAGGGCCTTCGCCTCCCGCGACTGTGCCTCAGCCACCTGCCGCCTGAGCCGCTTGACGAGAGTGCGGACCCCCTGGCCCAGGCGGGCACTGAGGGCGATGACGGGGACGCCGGGGTAGTAGGCCTGCATCTGAAGAGAGGGGGCAGTGGGGGGAGGTGCATGTCTAAGGAGGGCTATGTGTGTGGGTACCTCTTTCCAGAACTCATCGACTTTGGGCAGGGTGTCGTCTGGGCGAATGTCACACTTGTTGGCCACCTGCACCCCACACACACTCATATCCGTGTGTGTCAGCGCCTCTTTGGTGGAGTCATTGCTCACCACGCAAGAGACCTTCTCCACCACTTGCCGCGAGTAGGCGGCCACTTCTCGCCTGAGCGCCTCGAAGGTCTGCAGGGGCGGCAGTGGGCTGTGGGCCATGTCCACCACATAGACCAGCACCATGGTGCGCTCGATGTGACGCAGAAACTCATGGCCGAGGCCGATGTTGATGGACGCGCCCTCGACGAGGCCGGGGAGGTCGGCCACCGAGATGGTCTGCCCGTCGGCGTATTCGACGCGGCCGATGTGTGGCGCCAGGGTGGTGAAGGGGTAGGGCGCGATCTTGGGACACGAACGGGATATCTGCACACACACACACACAGGGATGACAGGCGGAGGGATGGGTGGGCCTGTGTGTGTGTGTCGCTGACCGCTCCGAGGAGTGTCGACTTCCCTGCGTTTGGGAAGCCCACCAGGCCCGCGTCAGCTATCGATTTGAGCTCCAGCTCCTGCACACACCATCGGAGAGCGGCACACACATGGTGGGTGGATGGCGGTGTGTGTGGGTGTGAGTCAGCTGACGATGAAGACGCTCTCGCCAGGTTCGCCCTTCTCTGCGTCGTGGGGGTTCCTGACACACAGACAGATAAGATGCAGTCATCTCGCTGTCGGCGAGATTGGTTTGTCTCGGTTACATGCTCGTGTTTCCTCGCCCGCCCCTCCCTCCACGAGCCAGCAGAATGCGCTCACCCTGACGCC
>CDMY01000575.1:9586-48642 GCA_001179505.1 Vitrella brassicaformis | reverse complement strand
GGGAGGGAGGGGAGGGTTTGCGGGACTGGGGTGTGCTGATGGGGCGGGGATTGATCCCTCCTCCCCTTGAGCCTGTTTGAGTCTGCGTGCTGATGGGACTGTATTTGTATGAGTATCACGGACACACAGACGAGTGTTACGGTTAATGACAGTTTCCCCCCCTCTTTGCAATGGATTCTGTCGAGCAGCAGTGCCGAGAGGCGAGATGACGGATGTGTGGACGACTGTGCGTGTGACTCAGACCGGTGCGATGCAGGGAGCGATAAGGGCCGGCCCGAGGGCGGCGTATTTGACTCTCGCGGCGAATACATCACCTTGTTCCGTTGGGTGATTTGCGAGCTGCGTGGTGACCGAAGGTTATCAGCACATGAATAAATACCAATGAATCCCCACACAGACAGTCTCTAGCACAGCGCATCTGATCATGCCACCAGCCCCCCTGACTGTACACACGGATCCACACAGATCCAGTAACACACGACACATGCACCAGTCACGCGCCTGCTGCAGATGCCTAACGTGACGGCACGTGCTCGGCGGCAGTCTCCTCTCGCTGCCTGGCGCGCATGAACTGTTCGGCAATGACCATGTCCTCTGGGGTGGTGATCTTGAGGTTCTCGTACTCGCCCATCGTCAGCTTGACCGGCTTGCCCAGCAGCTCCACCAGCGACACATCGTCCGTCACGGCCAGCGACTTCTCACGCACAAGCGCGAACCCCTCTTTCAGCAACGCCGGCTGGATCACCTGCGGCGTCTGGATCTCCCATAACCGACTCCTATAGACAGATAGATAAAGCATGAATGGCACATAGATGTGTGTGTTCGACGGGGTAGGTACCTTTCAATTGTCCTGAGCACGAATTGCCCGTCTTCGCTCTCCTTGACAGTGGCCTTCATCGGTACGCCCACGACCGCCGCCCCATGAGTGTTCGCGTCCCGTATGCACTGCAGCACCGTCCCCTGCGTCACCAGCGGCCTCGCCGAGTCGTGGATGCACACCACACTCACCCCTTCCGGCATCGCCTGCAGCCCATTCCACACGCTGTCCTGCCGCTCCTCGCCCGGCGGCGCAAACACTATCCGCTCGTCGCGGCCGCGAAAGGTGTCCCTGTAGGCCTCATCGAGCACCAGGACGATGTGCTTGACGCCCGGCAAGGTGAGGAAGAGCTCGACGCTGTGCTCAAGGACGGGCTTGCCCATCAGCTCGAGGAACTGTTTCGGCCGGTCGGCATTCATCCGTTTGCCCACTCCGCCAGCCAGCAGGATCACTCCCACGTTGTCAACGTGCCCATCAACAGAAGGTGAGAGGGATGCCGCCAGAAGTGGCGGTTGACGCCGCCTTGCAGAAGGGGCAGCTCTTGATATTGGTGGTGGGTGTAGACCGCCATGTATGGCTGAGCGATGAGGGCCGACAGAGAATGCTGTGGCCGCGACGCCGAAGAGAGAAAGCACCACGAGATTCATCATCTTGATCAATAGATCAAGGAGGTCTCAAAGCTCGGACTCGTTTGCGTGCTGCAGGGATGAACGACGCCTCATTTCCTTTCACAGTCGACGTGCGGCTGACGAGGCAGCGGTGTCAGGGAGCACCCTAGGCGCCCTTTGCGAGCTTGGAACTTTTCTTGGCGCCTTGTGGAACAACGTCCACAGCGAGGAGCTCATCGTTCTCTCTATCAATCAACACGCATGTCGGCGAGTAAGCTCAAGTTCGGCCTCAACCTGCCCGCTAAGAAGGCCAACCAGCCCCCTCTCCCCAGCAGCAGACAACAGCAGTCAGCGGCCGGCGTGTCAGCGCTCTTCGCCCAGTCGATGGAGGACGAGGCAGCGGACGATGAGCAGGGCAGGCGCGGGCAGTTCCGGCGCATGGTGCAGACGCAGGCCGGTCGGCAGAAGCGGCATGAGGAGGAGCACCAGAAGATGCTCGAGGTGGACCCCACCATCTTCAGCTATGACGACATCTACGACAACATCAGCAGCCAGCAGAGGGCGGAGGCCGACAAGCAGCTAAAGCGACAGCAGCAGGAGGAGCGGGCAGCTGAGGAGGCCGCTGGCAAGAAGAAGGCCAAGCCCAAGTCCCGTTACATCGAGTCGCTTCAGCGCGTCAGTCAGCGGCGGCAGATGGAGCAGGAGATCATCGAGGAGAGGAACTTGAAGCGGGAGCAGGAGAGGGACGCGGAGCTGTACGCCGACAAGGACAAGTTCATCACGTCAGCGTACAAGAAGAAGCTCGAGGAGCGGCGGCAGCTGGAGAGGGAGCTGGCCATGCAGGACGCCCGCGACACCCACAACGAGGTCACCAAGAAGGAGAACCTCACCGACTTCCACTCTCACCTTCTCAAACACAACCTCGCCTCGAGGCATGTCCAGCCACCCCCAGCCAAGCCCGCCACAGACGATACACCACCAGCAGCGCCGGTAGAGAGAGAGGAGGGTGCTTCATCAGCTGCTGCCGTGGGAAATATGCCTGAGGACAAGCCATCATCACCGAGGCCCGACAAGCGGCCACGAGATGGAGACGAGCATGAGGCTGAAGCGCCGCCCACAGCTGCAGGCCAGCCTCTCCCCTCCACTGAACAGGAGGAGCCGGCGGCGGCTCAGCCGGCACCGAAGAAGCCCAAGAAGGATGTGCCCGCTGCCCCGCCGGAGCTGTCAGCGGAGGAGAAGGCGAGGCAAGAGGCGGAGAGAAAGACAGCTGTCTTGTCTGCGCGTGAGCGGTATCTGCAGCGCAAGAAGCAGCAAGAGGCGGGGGAGGGGCAGTCTGAGGGCGGCACGTGACTTGAGGCAGTCGGCGTGTTGTGTGTCGTGATTGCGTGGATGCACTCAGAGTCTGTGTTGGATTCTTTCTTTATCGTGGATCATGCCGCGCCTTCACGCAAGACAATGACCATCTAAATGTGTCTGTTCTCGCAGATCTCGCATCAGGCCACACACTAGCTGTCCACAAGACAGGCCTGTCTGTCTGCTGCAGTCGGATCTCTCGCCTGTCCCGCCAACCTCATGCAAGCACCATCACACCCATCCACCCACCCTCTGTCCCACAACCGAAGTCCTTAATTAGTGCGCACGACGCAGTGCCCATCGCCCATCGACATCACAGCACACAACACCACACAGAGAAAGAACACTAGGGCATCCGTGTGCGCTGCGATTGCTACGAGAAAGCGGCTGCCTTTCGTCCCGAATAATGAATTGCCATTCCCCCAATCAACCAACCAAGCCTCGCCACACTGGCCCACTGGCTATACATGGACGGACATTCACTATTTGATTGTTTTCCTCAACTTGTGTCCCACTTGGTTCTTGGCCACTCGCTCAGCCTTGATCTCCTCCTCAGTCTTGTACCGCTCGAATGACCACACCTGCACGGCACGCAATACAATACTCACACGCCATGTGGTGTCATCCGTGTTGGGTCTTTTTCTGACCTGTGTGGGGTCGTGTGCGTCACATTCCTTGAGCTCCATGGCCCTGGCGTCCAGCCTCTCAGCCAGACACTGTGGTGGGTCGTGCGGCCGACCCCTGTCCAAGTAATGCAACAGACCGTCTTCCTCTGAGTACTCCCACCTGTCTCCAACCATGCCACCCACACCACACAAAGACACTACCACTGGCCGGCCAATGCGCGTGGTGTTTTGTGATCGGTTGCTAAGCTGACATGTTTTGGTGTTCGTGGCACCAGACGAGCTCGTTAGGGGGTTTGAGGCATGCCTCGTCGTTGCGGACGGGCATGATGTGTTTGGGCACCCTGAAGTACATGAACTCCTGCGGCCCCCTCATGCCGTGGCACTCGACGATGCCGATCTTCTGACCGGGGCTGTTTCGACCCATCGAGTCGACACACCTGGTTAGCCACACACGCGCGCATTGGCCACACGTGTGTTGGTCTTCCTCTGTATGTGTGTGTGTACCGGTTGGAGGCCCGGTTCTTGATCTCGCCCATGAAGGGGACGTCTCTCGGCAGCTCGGTGATGTAGCTCTCCGGCCATACGTTGTCGAAGAACCACTTGAAGGACTTGCACTGCAGCCGCTCCCGCAACGCCCGCATCTCGTCGAGAGAACCCAGGTCGGTGGTCGGACGACCCAACACAGCCCTGCATCAAATCAATGACCACACGGACTAGAGCGGATGGGTGACCGGTAGTTGTGCGTGTGTTGTGTTGCTTGTGTGGCGTACCTTGCTAGGTCCCCGAATTCGTCCATCCAGATGGCCGCCGTCCTCATCTTGTTGATCGTCAAGGCATTGGGAGGCGACTGATAGATACCACACACACCGACACACACAGATGCACACCTTCACACATGCCCGCCGCCGCGCGTTTGCCGTGTTATTCCTCTCCCTCCCTCCCTCCCTCCCTCCCTTACTGACCGAGTAGCCAGAGCCGCCCTTCCTGAATATGTGGAAGACCCGAGAGCACGGCGAGCACTCGAGCGACCCCCCACACTGCCATATCCTGAACGACAGCTCCAGGTTCTCCGTCCCCCAATACATGAACTGGCGGTCGTAGCCACCCAGCTTCCAAAAGTACTCACGATTCGCCGCGAACAGCCCCCCCGCCATGGCTGGCGACGGCATCGGATCGATCGCCGATTTCCGCTTGGCCAGGTCCTTCTTCTGGTCGGGGTAGGCGTGCTCCATCAGCTTCCATAGGAAGCCGAGAGTGCAGCCGATTCCGCCGCCGAGGAATTTGAAGGTCTCAGGGTCGATGGAGTCGATCTGTGGCATGACGAATCGCTTGCGGCCTTCAGGGCCCTGTAACCGCTCCATCAGAGGCTCCAGCCACTGGGGCTCCACCTGACAACCACACACACACACACACACAAATGGACACTTATGAGGGCCACAGAAAGAAGGTTGTCTGTCAGATGCCGGCAGCTCTCACCCACCTCGATGTGGCTGTCGAGAATGACGAAGGTCTCGGCCTCGCACTCCTCCACCCCCCTCAGCCTGGCGGCGACGATGCCTTTCCTCTGCTCGAGGCGGACCATTCGTGTCTTGGGCAGGTGCGTGATGTAGTCGGCGATCATGCCGTTGCCGCCCATCTCCCTGGGCTTGATCCACTCCTTGTCGCTGCCGTCGTCCACCAAGACGATCTCCTGCAGCAGCTCGGGAGGCGTCCGGTCCAACACGCTGTGCACCGACCTCATGAGTGTGGAGAAAGGTTCGTTGTAGAAGACGAAGACGACACAGGTCCTGGGCAGTGTGGGGATGTCGTATGTCTTGGCGAGGCAGAGGTCCTGGCGCAGGTCCTTGACATCTCGGTGCAGCGGGAGCGAGTCCGACTTGCGCAGAAAGAACCCGCCGCCCTCGCGCAGCTCACGCGCCATATCCACCTTCTGCCATCCACCCCGACCCGATCACACACAAGCAGACACACGACAGACACGTGCAGGGGTTTCTCTCTGTCATCCATCATGTGGGCGTCCCAGCTAAGTGTGTGGGTACCGTACCTGTGGCGGCGAGGGTGCCGGCTGCCATGCCGGCGTGCCGTTGGGGAGCAGACCCACGGCCCCGTGCAGCATCCCAGGACCCACATCACGATACACCCACCCATCACCACCACCATCTGGCTGCTGCTGCTCCTGCTGCTGCTGGTCGTCTTGCTGCTCGTGCTGTGCCTCCCCCTCGCCATGCCTGCCGTCGTCGTTGTCGCCTTCGAGTGGCGGGGCGGGCACCACGCCAGCGCCAGCAACGGCAGCGTCATAGCCCCGCTGGCCGGGTGCGCCGGCGATGCCGCCGACGCTGTCGGCCGACTGCCAGTACTCGGTCTCCTCCTCAACATTCACCTCCTTATCGCCATTGTCATCATCTTGGTCGTCGTTGGCACTGTCGTTGTCATCGTCATTGTCGTTGTCATCGTCAGTATCACCATCTTGCTGCTGCTGGTCTTCGTCGCCCCGCAGCTCCTTTGGACCCTCCACTTGTGGCGCGGGGATCTCCTCGTGAAGCTCCTGCTCCTGCTGCTGGACACCCTTCCCTGCACAGACAGACAAACAGAGAAAGATGGACCTGTGCGTGGCGGTGAGAGTGGGATGAGGCAAGCGTACCGCTCTTCATCTTCTGGTGTCCAGTCACCCACCCCGCCGCCATCTTTGCTCTCCTTGCCAGCCGTCCCTGCAGCCCTCGCATCATGCTGTCCCTCTCCGACATGCCCGTGAGGGTGGCGGCGCTGTCCGGCTCCTCCAGCTGGTGCAGGAAGGACACGTGCAGCACCAGCCATGTGCACCCAGCTATCACCAGCACGCACTGCAGGATCCGTCCGAACCGGCTCGTCATGGCGCGCATATATAGGGTAGCTGGCTCGCTAGGACCGCCAGGCCACAGACAGTATCCGTCGGTCAAGATTCACACACACAGAAGCCTCCTGGGCCATCAGCTGGCCCTCGTCGTTTGCAGCGGTCACACTTGGCTCACGGGATGGCGGCAATTGGCGAGATCTGCAGATCTTGGGCTTGTTCCTCAACACACGCTCTCCAGACGTCCACGAGATGCGATATTCTGCTGCAAGCTCGTTGGGTACCGCATGCGAGCTTTCTTCGAACAGAGAGGGGCGCCCTCGTCGTGCAAAATCGAATAAAAGCGGGCTGTGCGCAATGGGGAATGCCAGCGGTGTCAATGTGCAGACAGACCAGCAGAACTACGGCGCTGGCGATGAGGTCACAGGCCGGGTGAGAAGGAATTGTGCACGGAGAAAGGCGAGGCCTTCTGAGACTCTATACACTTGCTGCTCTGCTCTCTCGTTTGCCCCGCTCTGCCCTCAGGTCAACTTGCAGGTCGAAAGCCCGACGCAGGTCAAGGGAGTCTTCTTGAAGGTGTCGGGCTTCGAGCGTGTGACCGTGTGGGGTAGGTAATAAGAACAGACAGCTCACGAAGGAAGGCACTGCAGCACTCACTGGGGGCGTGGATGGATGAAGCATGCAGACCAGACCGGCACTTTAGGCGTTTCAGTCGGGCCCTTTCATTGCGCCGCTGCTTGTGTGCCTGTCTGCAGAGACGTACACGGTCACGGAGGGCACTGGCGACAACGCCAAGCAGGTGCAGAAGACCAGGACGCACACCAATCGCAATGACTTCTTCAAAGTTGAAGTGAGAGAGAGAGAGAGAGACAAATCAGTGAATGGTCTTTGTCCAGTAAACTGCGCTACATACACTGCTGCCTTGCCTTTTGCCTTTTTCTTTGCTCAATGAAGGTTCCGGTGGCTCAGGGCCTGTCGCATCTCGACCGTGGGCAGTACTCGTACCCCTTCCGCTTCATGCTGCCATCCACACTACCAGGCAGGCAATGCAATGCCTGGATGGATGGATGTGTCGATGGCGGCCCCTGCCTGCCTGTCTGTCTGTCTGTCTGCCTGTTGGTGCAGGCTCGTTCGAGCTCTCTGACCGAGTCCATGGTGACCGGTATAACTGTGAGATCGTATACAAGGTCAAGGGCAAAGTGGTGCGGCCGGGCATGTTCAAGGCGGACCTCAAGGTGAGGTAGGGGTGGCCACAAACACAGAGAAGAAGTGGATGGATGGATGGATGGGTCGATTGGATGCAGGACACCAAGAAGCTGACGGTGTACCAGAGGATGCCGCCTTCGGTGGAGCTTGTGGGTCACGACCACCAGATGATGTACCTCTGCTGCTGCATCGCTAAGGGCGAGATGAACCTCACCATGAGGTGCAACGCCGACAAGTACATGCCCGGTCGGTGAATGAGCATGGTGATTCATGTAATAATGTGAGCCAGGCGCGTACCATACCACCTGCCGTGTGTGTGTGTGTGGACATGAAGGCGACATGGCCCAGCTCCTCTGCTCGATTGACAACCAAAGCGAGGCCAACATCCCGAAGATCCGCCTGGAACTTGTCAGAGAAGTGGTCAGTGCGGCACACACGACCATCCTCTCCACTCCCCACTGCCGCGTGTGTGTGTGTGTGCAGAGTATCACCACGCGTACGCGCACGTGGCGCGACAAGGACGTGATCGCTTCCCAGAGCTACGCGGGGATAGCGCCTCACACCAAGGAGACGGAGCAGGAAGGCAACCCCAGGCAGATGACTTTGTCCATCCCACATAGCGTCCGGCCCACGACGTTCGGGCAGATCATCCAGTGCCAGTTCAGCATCCAGATGAAAGCAGGTAACTGACTAACTGATTGAGCACCATCCAGATCCAGACACACTGGCGCACTTGGGAGTCTCTGTCTTTCTCTCTCTGTTTGTGAAGGCATCACCTGCGGGACAACAGCCAACGTGACTTGCCCGATCATTCTGTTCCTACGTCAGCCGCCCCCGGCCCCCATCGCCATGATGCCGGCCACATGGCAGCCAGTGGTTTATCAGGAGGTCGTCGCCATCACCATCCCAGCACCCACCGCCCCACCCCTGCCACCAGCCTACACACACTATCTCCAGCAGCAGCCAGCCGTGGGCGGCCCGGGGGCCTATCAGGTGGCCCCCCCCATGTATGCGCAGCCGAACATTCCTGGGGGGGTGCCCACCCAGGCTGTCGTGGTGCAGCAGCAGCAGCAGCAGCAGCCGGGTGTCATGATGCCGCAGCCGCAGGAGCAGCTGCAGCAGCAGCAGCAGCAGTACACGCCGTTGACGTCAGCGCCCCCGCCGCCGTCCTATGGGGCGAATGGGGAGACGGAGGCCAAACCTGAGGGAGGGGATTCTTCGGGGGAGGCCCAGGCCCCACCGCCAGCGTATGACTGACTGACTAATGAGGAGGGAGGTTGAGTTGAGTGAACGGACAATTGGAGAAAGCAGAGAGCTGCTGATGGTGGCGTGGCGTGGCGTGATAGTGTGAGTGAGACATTCGGAACCACTGTCTCTCTCTTTGTCTGAACACTTGAAGTGCTTGAGTGGAATGCGGCCCAGCAATACTACCTGCAGCACTTTTTTTCTATCGTATCTCACCTTCCTTACACTTACATAATGTCAGTCACATCGACGTACTTACGTAATTAGAGCACCCCTTGTCTCCATCCATCCACCGTCCATGGCTGCACTCTTCACGCCACAGCCCACACGAAGCTCTGTGCTGTCAGTCATGGGCAGCATGACGTGCAGGGAGTCAATGGACAGTTGAGTGGATGCCACACCCGGCACACACATACCCACATACACACAGACATTCCCCGCCCTCATCTCACGGACACACGGGCCACAAAAAGGGAAGGGACATCGAAAACGGTCCTCAGCAAGTCAACTGAGATAGATAGAGGTATTAGCTAATGTACCGACACTTCTCTCTCTCTTCGCTCTGGCTGCACTCTCACTGCTGACACAGCCTTCTGTCACCCCCGGTGAGGGGCTGACTGACTGGATGAGGTTGAGTTCAGCTGTTGAGCCCGAGTGAGCCGCTGTCGCCCTGGGTGTCCTGCAACCACACACACACACACATATACGCAGTACACGCACAGACATCGGGAAATGCACTTATGTGGGGGTGTGTGTTGTCTGTCTAGCTTGTGCCAATGACTGACAGTGAGCGACTTGTCGAGCCAGTGGATGGTGACACTCTTGGGTCGCTCGATGGGGAATCCCAGCAGCCGCGACCACACCAGCTGAGACAGACACCCGATGGTGCGGGACACACCGAACAACACCTGAATGCACCCACACACACACGTGAATGAGAGAAGGGGTGTGTGTGGTGGGTGGATGGATGGATGGATCGGTTGGTTGCATACTTACTGTGAAGTAGTCTGCTTCAGTGAGGCCGTAGTGGTGCAGCAGGATGCCCGAGTGGGCGTCTACATTCGGCCACGGGTTCTTCACCTTCCCTACAAACACACACGCGAACACACATACACACATTTGTCCTATGCATGTCTCGCCATGACGTGTGTGTTTGCCGGCCTACCATACCTGTCTTCTGCAGTATGACAGGTATGGTCTTGTAGCAGGCGTCGACTATCCTGAAGAGCTCAGAGTCCTTGAGGTGCTCGAGGGCGAACGCCCGCTGCGCCATGTATCTTGGGTCCGTCACACGCAGCACAGCGTGGCCGAACCCAGGGATCACACGGCCTGAGTCGAGCGTCTCCTGGACACACATCACCCACACAGACAGATAAAGAGTGGGAATGCGACACCAAACTCCCGTGAGTACCTACCTGCGCGAGTTTGGCGATGAGCTCGTCGCTGGGCGGCTGGCCCTTGAGTCTGTCCTTGAGGTCCAGGATCCACCGCAGACACTCCTGGTTGGCCAAACCATGCAGCGGACCTGACACACCGCACGACACACAGGTAAGGCCTCCTTTGCGTGTTCTCCGTGTGTGAGTCAGTGCGCCCACCGGCGAGTCCGGCGAGTCCCGCTCCCATTGAGAGGTATGGGTCCGACAGGGCACTGCCCACCAGGTGGGTCGTGTGGGCAGAAACATTGCCACCTGACACATTCAGCCAGACAGACAGACAGCCAGACATGGATGGGGGGATGCATCGCGACGCCGCGCCCTTCTACTGCTGCTGTTGTATCTTGTTTTGTCTGTTCTTGCGTGTCGTGTGATGTCATGGGTGGGTGTGTGGCGTCACTCACTGACCTTCGTGATCGGCGTGTAGGAAGAGGTACAGCCGCATCAGTTCGTAGAAGTTCGGATCCTCATAACCCAACATCTTGGTGAAACTCGCAGACTGACCAACACGTTTAAACGGATGGATTCACCCATCGATCCATCGATCCATCCATCCATGTCCATGTGATGTATGTGTTCATTCTTCTCACCCAGTCGAGAGAAGGGTCTGGTGGGATGGTCTTGCCGTCTTTGAACGTCCGGCGGTAGATGCGCGCAGCGATGATCGGGATACTCGCTATCTGCCCACCCACACAAACAAACAGAAAGAGAACACATTTCCATTTCCCGCGCGAGTCGTTCTCTCCGCCAACAGTGACTGACTGACCAGGTCCAGCGAGTCGTTGAGAATGGGTTTCCAGTACTGGGTCTTGTGCAGCCCGTCTCGGTATAGTGTGGCGAACTTGCTCTCCGTCTGCATGGCCGTCACCCCCACCACCAGCTGCGTCATCGGGTGGGTCGACGCCGGCAGCGCATCGATGGCCGCCTCCACGTGCTTGGGCACCTTTGCGCGACTCGCCAGCTCCTGCTGGATCATCATGGTCTCCTCCGGGCTCGGGATCTCCCCCGTCAGCAGCAGCCACAGCAATGCTTCCGGCAGGGGCTCCTTGCCGCCCTGCACCGTCGGCAGTCTGCCGCGAAGGTCCTCGATTTTGTGGTCGCGGTAGGTGATGCCAAACTCTGGGTCGAGCTCGCTGGTCTCGCATATCATGCCCTTGATCCCCCGCATCCCGCCGATGGCCTGGTCCAGCCGCACCTCGCCCAGGCTCGCCATCCGGTGGTTCTTACGCAGGTACTGCAGGATGTCGATCTTGCGCTTGCCCAACTCCTCTATCTTCTCCGTCAGGGCTGGCATGGCCGACGAGAAAGAGCGGCAGCTCGTGCAGCTGGCTCGGGACGCTGCAGTGGCAGAGCCCAGATGAGTACAGGCGAGCCTGGAGAGGCTCAGGGATGTGCGGATCTTCATATTATGCTACGGAAGGACGGACTGCGAAGCCCTCGGCGAGGAGCTGAGCTTGCAGATCTGAGCTCGCAAAAGCAACAGCAGAGTGTTGAGGAAATGTGATAAGGCCTAGTACCCTAGCCCAGGCTGAATTAAAAGTGCCGCGTACACCCTAGGGTATGGGCAGGACGATCGGAGGGTTGGAAGAACCCTACCGCGTTTCTTCAACGCAGAGGAGAAGGAGGAGAGAGGATCTGGGGATGTGCTTCGTTGGTGTCTGTCATGTCAGCAGCCCGCGATTGAATGACAAGCCTTGAGATCTCCTTCCCAGATTGATCTATCCATCCATCCCGATGATGAATCTGCGCTCGGCAGATGCCAAAGGTCTTGTGGCGCTTTCCCTCTTCGTAAGCAAGCTGTCGATAGCATCACTCAATGAAATGAGGTCAACGCTTTCATCTGACTGAGATGGATGGATGGGTGTCGGCAGCTTCATAACGCCGCTGCCCAAGTGACTCAGTTTATCCCCGAGTGCGACCTTGCCTCCCCCTGCGTGAATACATCGGACAGCACGGCCGCCGCCTGGCTGGTGGGAGGTCACATCTGGGAGTGGGAGTCATCTTCGATGCCATTCAAGGGCGCCTTCCGTCGCAACCGTGTGTTGGTGCAAGATGGACTTATCAAGGCGGTCGAGGCGGACGACGGGCATGGTGTTGGGCCTGAGGATGGCGCTCGTGTGGTGGACCTGCAAGGGGCTTATGCGGTGCCAGGTACACAGGTCTATCTCAGAGTGCTATGGATGCCTGTGTGTGTGCGTGCGTGCGTGTGTGTGTGTGGTGTTCAGGTTTGCATGACAGCCACATTCACGTCGAGATGACGGGTGCGAAGCGCAGCAGTGTGGACTTGGCCAACACCACATCCATCGACGACATCGGCCAGCGATGCAAACAATTCGCAGAGAGGTAAATAAGGTGGATAGAAACACCTACTTACCCACCCACATGTACCTCTTCTGTCTGTCTGTCTGTCTGTCTGTCAGCCACCCGAATCGTGCGTGGATCGTGGGCTCAGGGTGGGCTCAGGAATCGCTGAAAGAGAGGCGCATGCCGACGAGGAAGGACATCGACAAGTACGTCCCAGACAGACCGGTCTTCCTCTATCGCGCCTGTTTCCACGTCGCCGTCACCAACACGGCCGGCCTCAGGGCCGCCAACCTGCCGCTGGACCAAGTCGACAGCTGGGGCAAAGTGGACGGCGGCCGGGTGGGCCTCTATGACGACGGCACCCCTGATGGGCTCTTCTATGAGGAACCGGCTTATAGCCTGGTGGGTGCGGGCTCCTCATACCGATCATACCGACCGACACGGCAGCAGTAGTGAGTGCTCTGCATGGCATGGTGTGTGTGGCGCCATGTGTGTGCAGGTGACAAGTTATGCGCTGGCTGAGTCGGACGAGGTGCGGATGGAGTTCATATCGAGTGCGCTGGAGGAGATGGCCCGCACCGGCCTAACGGCCGTCCAGTCCAACGATGGCGACGCTGTCGAGCTTTACAGAAGGCTGGAGGCGGCGAAACGACTCCCCATTCGGTAGGCGAAGGTACACACAACTGATCTCGTGTCGTGTGGACGTGGCTGCTGTCCTGCTTCCTGTCCTGCTGGCCAGTGTGTTCCACACGGTCATGTTTGAGGATCTGATCCAGGCGTTTGCCAAGCATATGGGCTCAGAGGGACCGTCCACTGAGGAGGTGCTCCAGTATGCTCGGACGATGAACGACAGCGACCGACAAGAGCTGCTCAGGACCCAGCTCAATGTCCGCGTAAGCATTGCGCCTCGTTCCCTGCCGGTCTTCCTGCATCCCTCCGTTGGTTGAGTTGCCTGTCACACCAGGGCCCTTCCGTGCACTCGCGAGTGTCCTGCGATCGAGTCAAGGTGTTCGCTGACGGGTCCCTGGGCGCCAAGACGGCGGCTGTGCGGCAGCCTTATAAGACGGGCACCACCACCAATGAGACCACGGGCAGCCCGGCGGGCCACAGCGATGTGGAGACGCCCTGGCAGGCGCACGCGGCCAATGGAACGGATCAGGGCGGGAGGGGCATCCTCATCGAGACCCCAGACGAGCTGCAGAGGCGATTCGAGCTGGCCACGTGAGGGAGTTGTGTGTTCAGGAGATTTCGCTGGCTTCTCGAAGTGCGCCCGTGTGTGTATTTGGTGCATGCGAATGCAGTTTGTGTGGTCTGCGGCTGGAGGTACACGCCATAGGCGATAGGGCGGCTGAAGAGGTCAGCCGAAGAGACAGCTGGAGGGGTAGTGAAGACACAGGTCGAGGGAGGGTATCTGGTGTGCCTGTCTGTAGGTGTTGGATGCATTTGATCGGGCGGGGGTGCCTCCCTCCATGCGGCCCGTGCTGACTCACTGCCAACTGCTAGGCAGGGACCTCATTGACAAAATGAAGCGGCTCGGCGTCATTGGGAACATACAGGTCAGTGAGCAAGACAACCCACCCACAATCGCCCTTGTGTATGTATGTGTGTATCTCCACCCACACGATTGCGCAAATGTATGCAGCCGCCATTTGTGCCGACGGATGCGTCATGGGTTGACAAGGTTGTGGGCGGCGAGGCACTCGAGTACGCCTATGTGTGGAAGACCATCATGGACGGCGGCATCCCATGTTCCGGTAAGTCAGGGAGTGCACGCAGATGCCCCTCTTGCTTTGTCTGTGTGTGTCATGGATGGATGGATGGATGGATGGACGGACGGCTCGGCTCCATGCATCAGGTGGGAGCGACAGCCCGATCGAGCACTTCAGCCCATTGAAAGGCATACTCGACGCCATCTACCGACCCACCCAACACGTCTACCCACTCTCTTCACGAGTGACAACACAACCACAGGGGCAGCTCCCGCCCGTCCCTTCCGAAAATGACACGTTTCGCCCTGAGGTAACTGCCTGCCTGCCTAAGGCGACGAACAAACCACTCGTGGCAGGGAGGGCATGTGTGTATCTGTGTGTGTGACGCAGGAGCGTCTGACGTTCGACGAGGCTCTGGCGCTCTACACCATCGGCGGTGCGTTCGCCTCGCGCACAGACGATCAGACTGCCCCTCCGCCATCCGTGCTGCTGGGACACATCAAGCCAGGATACGCAGCCGACCTGACCGGTAGGGTAGGCACACGGATCACTCGCACTCGGTTGATCGGTCTGTTTCTCTGTCTCTATGTGCGTGTGGCAGTGCTTGATTGCGACATATCGTCGCACTCGTGGCGCAGCATACTGGAAGCGCGTGTGAGGGGTGTGTGGGTTGGCGGACAGCAATATGTCTTGACTGACACGCCCACGACTGACTGAGTGATGCGCAGAGAGAGTTGGAAGGTTCTGATGGATCTATGAGCTATATATGTTTTTTGAGAGCTATGTCATGTCGTGGGGAGATGGCCCAGATAGACGTTTAAGTGTGTACTTGTATGACACCTACACTGCAGGAGTGAGTCCAGGGATACGTACATGTTGTCCAGGCAAGGACGGTGGGTGCTAGCTACAAGAACAGTTGGTGCATTAACCATCACATCAACCCACATGGGGAGGGAGAAGAATGACATAACAGCTGTGATGCTGTGTGAGACTGAGTCCAAACCACGCATGGACACACACCACACCACACCACACCACGCACACCATACCATACACCCCCACACCCATTGCCCGTTTGTCTATCTGGTTGTGGCCGGCTTGAACGTCTCCCCGGTGGATGCAGGCGACACCCATGACCCCTTGTTGCCCACAATCACACCAGGCATCGACTGCACGTTGGCTGACGATGAAGACGCCGACGAGCGAGACTCGGCCCGCTCGTCGGGCGTCGCCGGCGTCCCAACCTTCTTCCGCTGTTGAGTTGATCTCTCACTGGTCGCCGATCTGTTGCCGGACTGGCGGGACGCCTCTCTCGTCTCTTTCTTGTGTCTCCTCTTCTTCTCCCGCTGTTGCTCATCTTTGATGTTCATGTCCTTTGCTTCTTCCTGGGGCTGCTCCGGGATCGGCTGCAGAGTCGAAGCTTCCGGGATGCCCATGTCGGCCTGTTGTTGATTCCGTGGGGGAGGCGCTTCTGTCCTCACTGATGGGCTCTTACGTCTCTCGCGTCGCTTCTTGGGTGATTGGTCTAGAGGAGGCTCTGTCACTGGCGGCCGCATGCCTGCGATGTCCAGGCTCATGAACAAGTAGGGATCGTCGCTCACACGAGTGGGGGGCTGCTGGTGCACATCTGCTGCCGGCGCAGGATTGGCTTCGTCCGTGTTCATTGGTGGCGGCTTCTGTGTGGCGGCCTTCGGGGGCGGCACATAGAGTGATGTTGCCGTGGGGCCGACAGCATTGAAGGAATCGGCAAGCGGGGCCGCGGTAGCAGGAGTCACCACATGCCTTGCCAAAGCTCTGCTCACGCCCTCGCCACGATGTCGACGTTTCAGAGGCGAGACCGCTGTCTCGTCGGCTGATGACGATTGCGGCGGCTCCTCTGCCTTCCGTTGCAAATCCAGCAACAGGTCTTTCTCATGGTCAGACTCTGTGTTGAGGGGGGGACAGAAGTCGAGGGCTCGCATTCGCTTCTTAGAGGGAAAGAGGCCGACGCCACCCGTCCATTCTTTGGTCCTGCTCCTCCTGTCTCGTCTCTTGCGCATCGTAGCTATCGGTGGCAGCAAAAGCCGCTCCTTCTCTATCTCGCTCATGCCCCATGTCCCCTTCACAGGCGTGTGCTGCAGGAACGACACGCGCCATCCTCGCAAGTGCCGCTGCTGCTTCAGAGGGGTGAGGTAGGAGGTGTCCTCGTCATCATGGGCAGGGATGACAGCCGTGGTGAACTGCCGAAGAGGATGACCAACTCGTTTGGGTTGTGGCTCGACTGATTGGGCGTAGAGGGCCGGCTCGAGGAGGGAGGGAGGCTGCAACTCGATCGAAGCACGAGGCGTGGCAGCGATTTCTGTTTTTCGTCTTTTCTGCTGGCGCACTCGCGGTGGAGACCTCGAGACGCCGAGTCCTTTGCCAGCGATGGGCGAGAGTGTCGCTCCATCCTGCTCCACGATCTGTTCTCTCTCCTCCCGGACAGGAGCCACCCGTTGTATCTCAGCTGCTAGGTTCCTCAGCATGTGCTGGTGTGCCGCTGATGGCAAGCTCACGGGCAGCGGAGCAGGTGGAACGGACACCAACTCAGTTCTGAGCAGCCACCCCGACGCAAGAAGCTTGGCGATCGATGTCGGCTGTGCCGCCGTGCTCCGGGCTGCCGGACGAGGGCCCTCGGAAGACGACAGGTGGACGGACAGGGGCCGCGGGCCTTCGGCTGAGGAGAGGGGCTCCTGGGGCTGCATCAGAGGGGACGGCCGGGGCGACTGCTTGGTCTTCATCGAGGGAACACCCGATTTGATAACTTCGATCAGGCCACCGACATCCTGTGTCTCTTGAGGTGGTTGCGGGGCCCTCGCTGGCTCCCGAACGACTGTCTTCTGTATTGGTGCGGCCATCTCGTCTCCCTCGTCTGTGTCTCCGAGCCGACGGATGAACGGCGGCGCCTCTGCCTTTTCTTTGTCTTCCCTCACGCTCCTTCTCATCTTGCGCTGCCTCGCCGCCCGCCTCCGTCGTCGGACCTCGGCAGCGTGCGGCAGGTAGAAGCCGCCAGGCAGAATGTCCCGTGTCGCCTGGCCCCTCAGGCCCCTTCGTCCCAGCCAGCCGAGCAGTGATGCCCTCTGCCGCCTGGTCAGTGGCATGGCCTCAGAATCACTCACGGGCAGCGACTCAGACAGGAGATTGGATGGCGGGACGAGGGCCTCCCGCACCTGCCTGGGCCGCTTGCGGAGCCGCACTCTTAGAGGGCGTCGCCGGTAACCCGAGTCCATTAGGATCTCCGACGCGGCTTCGCTCTCTGAAGGAGGGGCTGCAACCACCGGTGCCTTGCCTGCTGTGGGAGTGAGAACACACATCGACCCGCCGCGTTGCATAGGTGACTGCTCGTCGGGGGCGGGAGCTTCTGCTGCCGGTGGCGCGTGCATGACGGTGATGCTGGCTCTTCGCCCCGACGCGTCCGCAATCGGCACTTTTCCGCCTTCGAGCAAGTCCACCATCGCCTTCGGCGTGTCCATCCTCCGCATTTGGCGACGCATCTGGACCGCGCTCCCCGTGAAAATGCGGCTCTTGTCTGTCTCCTCCTTCTCGACGTGCACGTCCACACTCTGCGTGTCAAGCTTCTCTTCCGCTGATGAGCCACGCTGGAACGGTGCTGCTTTTGTCGACGATAGCTCGATTGGTCCCTCATCACCGCCAAACATCTGGGTCTTGCCGAACTTGACACGCATGGGTTGCTTCTTCGGGCCAGCGCTGGGCACCATGGTGCCGTGGCTCTGCAGCATTTGCACCTTTCGCTCAGACTTGACACGGTTCGAGGGGCTCTCGTCGCTGTCTTCAGCACTGGAGGACCCATGGCCTCGGACCTCGAACATGGGTTGCTCCGACGCTAGCTGTGAAGGCACGCCGACCGATCGGCTCGATTCGGAGATGGCGCTCGACGCAATGCCCTCACTCTCTTCCTCAAATATCCTCTCCGGAGGGGCGGCGAGCATCTTTTGCAATGCCACTCGGCGAGATGCACGTCTTTTGGCCATGACACTGCGGAAAGAGGCGTCTCCGCGCCTCGGTCCCATGCTAGATACGTTGCTCACGGTGTCGCTGAAGTCGGTCGTGAGCGTCCCTTCGCTGCCCAGCCCCCGAGAGGGCATGACGGGCGAGGCAGGTGCCGTTGCCGTGCCGTGCTTGGCCTCCAGGTCGGCGATCTGCTCTGCGAGGACGACGTCGGCCTGGGGTACCAGGTGGGAAGCTTTCTTCTTGGCCTTCTTCCTCCGCTTCTTCTTGCCGAGGCTCATAAGGATACGGCGGGACATCAGAACGGGATTTTCCTCCTTCTCCTGAATACGTGATATCATGATTATGCGGGACACGCTTTGATGTATTGAAAAGAAGCATCTTTCCCCGCTTACGAGTCTGAATTCTTCTTCCAAGTCCTCTTCCAGAATTCTCACCCTCTCCCGTAATCTCTCCGTTATCTTGGTCTTATCGCCAGTGGCGTCCGATACCTGCTCCGATTCATCGACCACGACAGTGCCCCGCTTCTTCAAGCGTTTCTTCTTTCGCCGCGACGAAGCGGACGCCGACGACGAGGACCCAGACGACGACGATGCTGACGAGTAGGAAGAAGAGGATGAAGGCGTGCGAGAGCCCGACCTCCATCCCTCACGCCGAGACTTCTCTTGTCGGAGCATCTTCACGGTCGTCTCACTAAATTCGCGAGCACAGGCAGGTAGGAAGTGTTTGTGGCCTTTGTTTCGGCGTGAATGTCTACCCGCGTTTGAGCTTTGGAGGGGATTTGGGTTTGGGATGGTCTGTAGGGAGGTCCCTCCCACCCGAGACAGCAAGAGCCTCCACCTCCATATCCGCAGCTTCAGCTCCTTGAGCGCCCTCGGCTCGACTCCGTCTCATGATTGCGAGCATCTCCTTGCGAGACATACCACCAGAAACCTGAAAGCACACAACACGTGAGGCCAACCAGTAGGAAGGCTCTCCCCTCGATCAGCCCACCTCTTTGACCGCGTCGTCTCTCCCCTCTCCCAGCATACGGACGATTCCAACGTCCTCCGCTCCATCTTCCAGCCGCCTTTCACGAATGGCAGCAGCCAACGCCCCCCCGCGGCGCACTCTGGGACGCCCCCTACCCATGCCTCTTGACATCGTGTCGTCGGGTGGTGCTCTCGGACCATGCACTGTGACTGGAGGGGTAGGGGTGGCCCTCTGAGGTCTCATGGCTGGGGAGAGGTCGTCATAACTGTAGGACCTAACGAGGCCCCTGGCCTCACCACCCTGCTGCCTCACGCGAGAAACGAGAACAGCATGGGCTTCTGCAATGAACTGCTGGAGAGAGGCGCGCTTTGACAGGGAGATGCCCGTAGCAGCGGCTGCACGAGGCAGCGAAGAGAGAGTAGAGATGAGCGTGAGCAGCTCGTCGTTTGTGTACTGTCCCGCAGATGCCTGCAAAGTCTCTACGATGGTCTTGTCCTCCATCATCGCTTGTAGGCGGAGGTCAGCCCACAATTTCGTGCCTCGCCTCTTGACTGACGCCTCCTTGTCCATGTCTCCATCGGCAGAGCTCGAGGCGGAGCTGCTGCCTCCGGAGCTACGCCGCATCATCTCGGGAGGCGTCTCTGCTCTGACATCGCGCGCACTGCCAGGCCGGGCCATGCCCGGGAAGAGCATCAGGTCAGTGTTCAGGGCCGCCACACCCGGTCCGCCAGTTCTTCCAGCTGCACGGGGCTTGAAGATCTCATTTTGTAGCCACACGGACTGACGGAAGGTCGTGGGCATCGACGAGCCGAGAGAGGACGACAGTAGGCTGGGACCTGCGGCTGAGCTGACGAGCATCTGGTAAGCTTCGTCCATGGCGTACAGGTGGGTCTGCTCCTTTTGGGTCCTGGCAAGCGCCCCCATCAGTGTGCGCCGCTGGCGGGTGCTCTCCGCCACGTGAGCCACACGATCGCGCCAAAAGCTGTATGCGAACAGACACAAGAGATCCGCGACATGGAAAGGCTGATTGGCAAAGCTGCCTCACTTGATCAGGTTCTCCATCGTCTTTAATGTGGCGGCAAGCCTGTTCCGCTCTTCCTTCATCGCCTTCTCTGTCTTGAGAGTCTCCGGGCCGACAAGCCCACAGAGGACCTCCACAAGATGCGCCGACCCGTGCACCAGGACCAGCTTCTTAAGCAGCTCGAAGCGCGTTGCCAGGTATCGATGCATCGCCTTGTTGAGCTTTCGTGCCTTCCTTACGTCCATGACTCCGCGCCGCACTTCTCGCCGACCCAGCACCACTTCCATGATCCGCTCCGGGGCCGCTCCCACCATCCGAAGCTGCTTCATCATGCTGATGTCCACCGTCTTGACGCCTGCTGTCGGCTGGTAGCCCAGTCCGCCTCCTACCACCGATCGTCTAGAGGCTGACGACGAGTTGGAGCTCGCGCGTCTGTCAGGACGATGCTCGGACGAAGACGCTCGAGGGGAATGGCGAATCTCAGGAGCCGACTGCCTCAATGCCTTGGGGGACCTCTCGCCTTCCACTTCCGCACTGCTGCGACCAGCTTCTGGTGCAGGCCCTGTCTCAGCGTCGCCACTTCCCGCCTCCTTCCCGCGGCTAGCATGGTCGGATGCTGATGAGCTTTTGGAGGATGACGGGCTGCGTGGAGACAGCTCACGTGCTTCTCTCGAAGAGCGCGTGCCTCGGCTGCTTGATGAAGAGACGGGTTGGACAGACAGCCGGCGCATGATGGCCTGATCGACCTCCTCATCAATTGGCTGCCTTTCTGGCGTTTCTTCTCGTGACTCGGACTCCGTCTGCCGAGGGCTGGTTTCTGGGAGGGGTCTCTGTCGGGGGCTGATGTCATCTGATGTCCGGGGAGCGAGCACGTTGACGGCTGCGACGGCGACCTTAGCTGTGGCTCGCAGCTTGCCGAACCTCTTCTGGTATGCAGCGTCCTGAAGCTGCATGAGGTTCTCAAGGTCCTGGAGTCGCTGTCGCAGCATTTCGTTGTCGTTCCGGTACTTGGCCTTCTCCTGTTCGTGGCACAGACAACGATACGAAGAAATCGAGACAGGAAGGAGACATGCGTACCTCCTCGTTCCGCGCCTGCTGGGCTTCCTGTATGGCTTGCACTTCTGATGGCCGGCGGCGGATAATCAAGCGCGTCATCGCCTTGATCTTCCTCAGCTCTGACAGCCACTCGCCCTTGCGACCTTTCGACGATGGAATCAGACGTGATGATTTGGCCGCCTGCTTTCTGTCCTCCGCCGCCGCGCTCTCAACCTCCTCCCGTCCTTCAGTGGTCTGGAAATGACGCGACCACTTAGCCTTCTCTCTGACACACATCGACGCAAGAAGCATCTCATACCCAGTGTGGTGCGATGAACGCATGTATGTCTTGAGAGGGCATACGATTCATCGACGATGACGGCGCTGGTTTTGCTTCTCTTCAATCGCATGCCAGTGGAGGAGCTGGCGGATGATTCCCTTGATGATGCCCGTGACATGTCCGCGTCTGCCCGGAAGGCCATCGTCCGCGTGCGGCGCAGCGGCAAGAACGTGGCGCTGTCGCTCCGTTTCATCACCCTGACGCCGTGGGGGAAACCCTCCAGCTTTCGCTTAACATAGCCCTTGTTGTTGAGATGGCTCAGATAGATGAGGCGGCCAAGAAAGCGTCGTGTCTGCCAGATGAAGGGACGGACGAGCGAGATCAATTCAAAGATGTGTCGCTTTCATTACCGCAATGTCAGCGATTCTCCATCGTTTGCGCGAGACCTTGAGCCACTCGGAGTGAAGCCTGGCCAGGCCACCCACCACCATCTTGAGCAGCTTTTTCCGGGGCTGGACCTGGAAGAACAGGCGAAGTGACGATTGATGCATGTGCGCGCCATGAATGGATGTCTACCCAGGCCGATTCGAGTGCTGCACTGGACGAGTAGGAATCACCTCGCTCCCTACGCATCGCTGCAAACTCCCTCTGCTGACGCATGTGATTCTGTGTAAAGATAAAGCAAGCAGAGGAGTGAAGTGATGACTCTTCCACTGGATGGCTTAGTGCTAGCGGACCTTTGTGTCTTCAATGTGTGCATTGATGTCGGTCTGGAGCTCCGCAATCCACGAGGGATCGATCAAGTTTGGGACGTGGCAAATCGGCCTAGACACAAAGACACAAATGCAGAGGTCGAGAGTGTTTCTTCTTCAGCACAGCACACTGGTTGGCTGACTGGAGAGAGAACGCAGCCTCGCTTGGGCTTTCTGGGCGGTCAGGCGGCGCCGTCTGCGAGCGGATGAAGGCCTTGAACAGGGCTTTGAGTTCCTGCGAACGCTTGGAATAGTATGTCAGCTCAGCCTCACCAAACACAACAGACGACTGGAAGCAAACATTCAAGAGAAAACGCACAATAAAAATGTCCGCTGTGTCTCGTGCGTGTCGCATACCTCATATTTGAATGTCTCAGCGTTGAATATGAAAGGCACTCCTGCCTGCGTGAGCCCCTCGTGGAGCAGCACCGCCCATTCGTGTCTTTGTATCAGCTGCTGCTTCTTGTCGTTGATGCTGTACTCGTACTTGATGGCCTGTTTCTTCTCGTTCGCCAGATTGACACGCAAGTCGCCCATTGCCTCGAGCAGGGCAGTGCGCATCTTCATTGAGGAAGCCACCTGGCTCTCCAAACATGCCAGCCGATCGCTCACAGTCGGGTCGACCTCCCACGATATGTCGCACTCCATCCTGTCGAACTCTCGCAGAAATAGCTCCTTCGCTCTGACAGGAGCGACTCACAATGATTCTGGCCTTCTTCGACCAAGTGCTCTTGTGCTCACCTCGTCAGCAGCTGATATCTTCGCCTCAGAGCCTCGCCTTTCATCGCTCGCAGCCGCTCTTGTTCCCTCCTGCTCTTGGCAGAGGGGGTGCCGCCTGCAGACTCGATTGACATGCGCCTTAGCGCGGCCTGCAGGCTCTTCCGTGCTGAGGCGAAGAGGGACGGGAGGCCGTATAGTCGCATGGACCGCACTCTCTTGCACATGTATTCGCGGATCGTCTCAATGCGGTTCTGCACTGCCTGCGTCATTTCGCCCGCCACCTCCACACGCAACAGCTCCTTCAATTCTTTCTGTCATACGCAGAAGGATGTGATTCACTCACGTTGCCTTGTGCTTGTCTGTGGTTGCTCGGTCAGCCAACCTGTGCTGCTCGCAGTGTGAGGAACGTGCCATTGTACGCTCGTGCGCCGTTGACGAGGTTGGCTGATGTGCGCTTCATGATCCTGACCATGTGCATGAGTCGGCTCTCGCCCTTGATCTCATCGACACCGTCCCACGTGATGCCTGTGCCTTTCTCGGTGAGCCGTCCAGGGTCATCATACTCGTCCTTTCCCCCCGCGGCCTCTTTGCTGTCTTCGAGGTCTTCCTTGTAGGCAAGCACGCCATCGAGAGTCAGATTGCGTAGCCGCTCCACGCGCCGCTGGAGACTCGGCATCAGCCTGCAACACAAGAGGGAGAGACAGATGAGACGCTGTCTCGTATACATGTATGTTGATGTATATGTATTGATGCCAGTACGTACACGATCTTCTTCCGGTTGACGGATATGAAAGACAGCAACCGCTCTCGGGTGGTCGCATGGCTCTTCTTCAACCTGCAACAGAGCAGCCCGTGACATCGGTGCCATTGATCTTTGGGCGTCTGACTTGTCCAGGATTTGTTGCTCATCTTCCCCCCTGCGCATGAGCCGCCTCCGGATGAGGAATAGTCGGCGATACTGCTGCTCGAGCTGGCCGATCCTTGACTCCACCATTGCGGCATCTTCCTCCTCGCTCACGAACGGCAGATTCAGCTTGGGCGGCGTCTGGTCTGCTGTGTCAAGACGCTCAAAGCTGTCGAGAGGAAAGCTGTCGAGAGGGGAGCCTTCAACAAAATCTTCTGCCTGTCGCTTCCTTCGCCTTCGTCTCCTCTTCTTGGCCTTGTCCCTGACATGAGGGCTGGGCGGCGTCGTGCCGTCTTCTTGCTGGTCTTCTGTTGTGGCGTCAGCCGCTTGGTTTTCCTCTGCTTCTGCGAAAGTCACCGTTGGCTTCTTCGACGGTCTCGAGAGAGCTGTTTGTGGACACAAGAGGAATTATGTCACTAACCTCGTGATCTGTGACTAACCTTCACTTGTCTGATCGTCAGCTTCGGTGGTTTCCTCCTCGGTGCTCTCTTCCCATGACTCTTCGTCTCTCTCGTGATCCTCTTCTTCAGATGCCTGGTCCAGCAGTGCTTCTAGCTCCCGCTCAGCAGCGTCTGTCTCCGACTCAGCTGGCTTCACCTCGACCGTCTCGTCTTCCTCCGTCCCTTTCTGGCTTCTTTGGCTCTTGAGGCTCACGTTCGTTGCCTGTCTCGAGGGACCAGGGGCAGACGGCGTCTTGCCATCCTCCTGCGGTAGCTGCGCCTGCCTTGCAGCATCAGCGGCCGGTGAGACATCGGTTAGGGGGATTTCCAGGCCGAGTTCGAGCGGGGCGATGACGTCTTCCAGGATCTGGGACGCCCGTGCCATGGACATGTTGTAGCCCTGCTTCGTCTGATGCAGCACCATTTCACGAATCTGTACCTTCCGGATCTGCAGGCGGAGCCAGCAGCCACAGACGGAAGCATATCGCTGATGTGTGTTGAATCCTTCGCAGCTTTTTGTGCTGACCTCATTCATGATGCATTCGACAAACTGCCCCATAATCATAGACCAATGGCACTTGCGGGACTGCAAAGCCTCCTCGGCAGTGTGCTTCGACTCGAGCAGCTTGAGAGAGAAGATGCTGTCGGTGCTGATTAGCCGCTCGAAGTAGCTGCGGATTGCGGGCTCAAGGGCAAGGCACCGCTTGACGAAGATCCTCAGGAAAGACAGGGCGAGCCCCAAACCGATCGACGCTTCCTCGGCACCCCACGCAGCCTCCAGCTTGGTGGCCTTGGAGAAGTGGAGCCGTTTCCATAGTGCCTCGATCTTGCGGATCTGGGCAAGGAATTCTACATGAGAATCGATGTCCTCCTCGTCGTCTTCTTTCTTCTCGATCTCTCCTGCGGCCCCTTCATCTGACGACGAGGACTCGCTCTTGATTTCGAGCGAGCCCTTCAGGTCTTTCAAGACGTTCTTCATGTGGCCGCGGACCATCATCAGGATCTGAGTGGCCTTTTTCTGAGCCTTGTAGTCGAACTTGGTGGGTGGGAGGATCGTCCACACCCAGCCGTTCTCGGTGATGTCGTGCAGCACCTGCATGACCCGGAGCAGGAAGGACTTGAGCCGCGTGTAGTACTCGCATACTTGCACCACACGACCCAAATCGACCTGAACCATGAGAACAGTCACGCGAATGACGAGGGGAATTCTTGCTGTCTCTGCTCTGCCTTCCCGCACCTGCTCGAAGAAGTTTTGATAGCCTGAGAAGGCGTTGACCACCTCGAGGAAGAACTCAGTGTCTGTCAGCCTGTTGAGGAACTCCATAGCATCCATCTTGCCACGCGGCCTGTACACACTCACACACACATGAATCAGCCTTTCTGCGTACCCTTGCGCCCCCTGCTCACCTCCTGTTGACCCTGTATTCTTCCAGATCAATGTACTGCTCCCTGTGGCGTATCTGTGCAGACGCCTCTGCGAGGCATCCCAGCTTCTGGTACAGCCCTCCCACCCGCCCCTCCGACTCCCTGAAGTACTCCACATACCGCGACCGGCTCGGCCTGAAGGGATTGGCGCGCTCCTCGCCGTCAGCAAGCATTGTCTTGCCCCACTCATCCAGCTCCGTGACGAACGTCGTCTTCTGAGTGGCAGATGGGATGGTTTTCTTTGTGGGGCTGCCGGTAAGGGCCAGGTCGGGCATGTAGGACGGTTCTTTCTGCTGCACCCGCGCCCCTCTCCGCCGGCCGTGGGCTGTCTGCTGCGGCCCGACCTCGTGGGGCGTCCACTTGTGCATGGCGCGCCGGACACGCCGGATGAGGTCTTCATCGGTCTTGGGGGGCTTGGGAAGGAAGCCCTTTCGGCCATGGGGAGCCTCACGACGATGGTCGGTGAGTGTTGGCATTTTTGGGGGGAGGGAAGGAAAAATTGGGAGGGCGATCGATCGAGAGGGACAGCGGGATTCTTCCCATCGCTTATACATGAATGCAGCCGTAGATGAAAGCATCTATCCATTGGTACGGCAAAAACGCCATGAATGCAGCCAAAATCCATGTGCATGCACACAACCGTGAACCATACAAATGTGACTGAGACGTGGATACACACGAAGAAATGGTGCGCTCACTGTTGCTGACAGGCCTGCCTTTCCACGGATGGATATACACAGGCAGGCAGGCAGGCAGGCTCCTCTCTTCTTGACTACATTTCCTGACCGTCTACCATGGATGAAGCATGCATTAGGGCGAAAAATCGCTATTGACCACTTGATCACTCCACTGCACTTAGTGCAAGCGCACCCTCACAAACACATGCACGTATTGGCTAGCTTCCCGAGTACCCGTTGGCCACCACCAGTCCCCTGCCTGCCCCCAGCCTAATGACCCGATCTCTCAGATCACTCGTCCCTTTCACCACATGGCGCGGGGCACGCCCTCGGTGCTGGTTGCCGTTCAGCATTGGGGCGTGGTCTACAGCTTGGGGAAAAATCGATGGAGGGGCACAGGGTGGGGTGGCAGGGGCAGGTGGGGACGCGATGCCAGAGGGCGACGCCGCTCGTGGTGAGGACGGTCTCTCGTCAGCTAGACGGTCCAGCTGATGACCCATCTCCTCTGCCAGCTGCAGCACAACGCACACAGAAGAGAATCACTCAGGATTGGTGCGCTGTTGTCCGTCTGTCATACTACCTCCTTCAGCAGATGCTCGTCGATTGGTGCAGCGGTGAGTGCCCCAAAGAGCTGAGCAAGGTCCGTCCGCGAAAACGCCTGACCGCCATCGCTCCCCTCTCCACCACCGACACTGACCCGATGGAAAAATTCGTGCGTCACGGCTGTGAAGAACCGGGCTCGCGCGTCCTGCTCTCCCCTCTGCAGCAGATTCTTGCCCGCCTCATCCTTGATGACCGTCAGCCCCTCGAGAGCCCAAGTAAAGTTGGCGAGCTCGCGGGCAGAGAAAGCAGGCAGCTGACGCGACGCCTGAGCAACACGACAATACACCACTCGATGAGCGAGTGTCCCAGCCGACCAAGGCACACGTGTTTGTGTGGGCATGGCGCACCTGTGCCATGAAGGCATCGATCAGCTTCCGCGTTTGGTGTGCGAGTTGTGACGGCAGGGACCGCCTGGGCAGCGCCATGAAAGCGTAGAGGAGGCCGCAGAGGAAGGCCGTCATGCACGTGGGGCTGAAGTCTGGGGGCGAGGCCGCTGCGTCGTCGAACGGCCGACCGCTCCGGAGGGCCAGCATGCGATCCACCACGCAGCGGAAGAACCGGGGAGAGGCGACTTTGAGGTTGCCGTATGCCCATGACAGCTGGGACAGGTCGGCCGCACAGTAACCACTGCGACACACCAGTAACAGGGATGAAGAGTTACCAGCTGTGCATGGGCATTTGTCCGCCTACTCGATGCGTGGTCCAATGACATAGGTCCCAGCTGCCTGCAGCAGCAGCTGGTCGCCCTCTTTCGCCTCCTCTGACGACCTCTCCATCGCGTGCAGCCGTGCCAGGCTCCACGCACACATGGCGACGTCACGGGCAGCAAACGTCCCGTTGACCGTCTTGACGCCCTCCCTTCGCCGCCTCTCTTCCTCTTCCTGCTTGTGCTGCAGCAGATGGCCCACTCGCCAGGACGATGGCTTGCCCAGATGCCGCCTGCGCTGCTCTGCCAGCATGGCACGGCCCTTGTGCTGCCATGTGTCGGCTGTGCGCTGGTGGGGGGCGATTGAGACGGTCGTTGAGATGAGAGTGGGGAGGGAGGGGGCTGGGGGGTGGCTCTTGCCATGGCCATTTCTGTAGCCATTTGCAAGAGGGGCTGGAGGGCGTCTGTGAATGACGGCGTCCTCCATGAGCAGCTGCCACAGCTTGAGCCGCACGAGCTGAAAACGGCGATCGTTGAGCAAGCCCGTTTCCCACACGTCATCATTGCTGCTGGTGGTGTCACGGTGGTAGCCGTTGAGGTGTGGCGCTTTCCTCTCCCTTGCTGTCCGTTTCCTTTTCTCCCTGGGATAGATCTTCATGAGTCGTATGAAGAAGGCCACGATGCTCCGCGATGTGAGGAGGGGACAGGCCGCCACGGCCTCGTCGAGAAGATCGTTGGTTGTCGGCGCACGCGAGAACCGTCGGCGGATGGCGATTGTCTCGTCATCATTAACCTGAGCATTCATCGAAGAACACCACATTAATGCTGTGTCTGCCCTGCTCCTCTCTGCTCGCTGATGTCACTCACTCATCTCACCTGTGCAGTGAGGTGGTCATCGCCCACATCCGCATCCCCATCGCCCAGTGACCCTCTCCCCATCGACAAGAGCGTGTCATCCCGCACCATCTCGCCATCCTTCACGGCCTTGAGCAGCCGCCTCAGCCGCTCCGCTGTCCGGACGGGCGACCCGTTGCTGCCGTGCGGAAGCCGCTGAGACTCCTCATAGACCACCTCCCACAGCCGCACGGACACAGGGGCCAACTCGAGATGCAGACCATCAATCGGCGCGTCGGTGTCCGCTTCCCGACAGAGCAGCCCGAGCCGCTCGATGGCAGCGGCCAGCTCCGTGGCGTCGAGACTCTTGGCTGTCCTCCTCAGACCCTCGACCGCAACAACCAGATCATTGTTCAGAGACTGCTGTGTTGTCTGAGGCTGCCGCACGGTTGAAACGACGGGCCGCGGCGCGTCTGCAAGCCGAGCCGGGCTGCTGGAGAAGGACCCTCCGCAAGTCGCTGACGTTCGCGCTGCGTCGAGGCTGCGTCCTTTCCTCCGCTGTCTGCTGTCAGGGACGAGATACCGGCATCCAAATGCGGGAGTGCGCTGCCGCGGGTCGGAGAAGACAGTCATCCGGCTAAGCAGCCAACAGAGGAGCACCACACCTTGCAAGATGAGCATTATGGCGCAAGCAGAAGGGCGTGCAGAAGGGCATTGCCAGAGGGGAGAGGCATCGATGGGGCGGTCCCTATTAAGCTTTTCCGCCTACACGCGCTCCTCCAGGTGCGTCTGAGCTCACAGATCTGCGAGCTTAGAGCGGGAGGGGCAGGAGTAAAGACAAGGGAAAACATGGCGCTGCTGCTCGTCCTGACCGCTGCGGCATTCTCGTATGTCGTGGAAGGCTACCGGCCGCACCCTCTCTCCTCGCTTCCGTCGTCACACAGAGGCAGACCAGATCCGTCAGCCGAGAGGCGGCGGCACCTCCAGGATGCCCTCATATCCACCACTGCACTGATCGGCATCGGCGCTCTCGGCCTTGAGGACTCGCAGGCCCTTGCAGCTGGCACCGCGAGGAGCGTAGCTGACATCGACGTGGCGCTTGAGGGCAAGATGCACAAGTTCCGGGAGTATTTGGGCCCGAAGCTGACGCTGGTGGCCAATACCGCTTCTTATTGCGCCCTGACGGACGGAAACAACAAAGGTCAGGAGACGCCACTGCAATACCACTGACACGTTTGTCAGTTGGGTTGTATCCTGCGCACCTGTCTGTCTGTCTGGCTGGCTGCAGGATTGGTGTCGCTCTATGAAAGGTACCATGATAAGGGGCTGAACATTGTTGCAGTGCCTAGCAATGAATTCGCCTACCAAGTGAAGAGTGACACGACGGGGAGACGCTGGCTGGGATATGGACACATGCGTCTGATCTTCCTCAGGATCCCGATGAGAGCGCCACGATTCGGAAGAACATGTGTGGCCTCTATGGAGTCGAGGTGCGTGGACACACCACACATGCACGCATGATGATAGCCAGACATAAGAGAAGAGCTCGTCTGTTGGTGGGGTCGGCTGTTCTGTGCAGTTTCCGATTCTCGACAAGCAGCGTGTGCAGGTTGGCCCTCAACAAGACCCCCTGTTCGCGACGCTCACCTCGGCCGACGGCATGACGGGCAGGATAGAGTGGAAGTATGATCCCCTCCCCCCTTCAGCACGGCACCAACACACAGCCATTCTGTATGCACAGCTCCATCCCTCTCTCCGTTGTGTGTGTGTCGTTCTGTGTGTCTGTCACTCGTCAGCTACGCCAAGTTCCTGCTCGGTGTGCCAGCCACACATACACACACGTGGACGGACGGGATCGGATCGCTGATTGGACTGTGTTATGTGCGTAGACGCTGATGGCGTGCCGATTCGGCGGTACAAGCCCGGTGTGTATCCGATGGATTCGCCGCTGCAGGATGACATCGACGCCTACCTTACTAAGGGCACACTGCCGCCTAAGAGGCCCAGAAGCCTCAACGACTTCTGACGAGGCATTGCATTCTCTGAGGATAGTTGTCTGGAGACGAAGGGAGATGTCCGGTTGTATGTATTCCGGTAGGAAGAGAGGGAGCGTTGTGTAGGTAGAAGTTGGGGCATTTGCGTCGTAGGGGTGTGGTGTGCATGGCGGGGGGGCCAGGGGCTGGGTGTCGCGAAGCGACATCGAAGAGAAGGCAAAGTTGAACAACAGCACATGGAACCATCTCTTGTACGCGTCTGTGTTTGTATGTCGCGGATTCATTCATTCATCTTCCGCGGACTCGCTCGTGGATGAAATCAATTGCTCGGCTGTCACACGCGAAGGGCGGACTGCCCACACCCTCTTTCTTCCTCTCGGCACGATCTCTCTTGCCATTTGAGCTCGCAGGGATTTACAGGTGGACGTGAGGATGGGGAATGATGTGACGGTGCCCAGCAGCCGGCAGCCCATCCCGCCGGCAAGAGGCAACGAAGCGATAGATTTCATCCATCGCGAGGAGCGACATGCCTTCCACGAACAGAGGGATGTCGGCTGCCTCCGATGCGCAGCGACATTCCTCAGGCAGATAGACTTGTCGGCCGCCGTCCTCCGCACTCGGCTGGGGCGCTCCCTCGCGGCCAAACAGCTGGACGGCATCATCGCATTCTCTTTGCAGCTGGAGACCAAGCTCGTGCTGAAGGCCATCTGGCTGGTCGACACACAGCAGTGGACCGAGGTGGTCAACGCGCTGAAGTTTGCGGCTCAGAGGGGCTACTGTCAGCTGCCGATCACACTCGATGTGGCGGATTGTGACCGTCACGATAGCAAACAGGTGGGCAGAAGAGCGAGGGGTGGGGTGGGTGGCACTCATCGGTCTGTCGGTCTGTGTGTGGTGTCCTTGTAGGCGTATTTGGCCGATGCGCGTGTGATTGCGCTGTGGAAGGTGGTCGGCAGACACGTCAACTTCGGCGGCAACCACGGCCGTTTTGAGCTGTTCGACCAGCCGGGCGGCGGTGTGCGGGCCCTCCGCGACGAGCCGGGCTACGAGCTGGACATCAACCCCGCCCTCCTCCCCCGGCCACCCATACCACCCACACACCATCAACGACAACCCGCCCGTCAGATCCACAATCGACCTGCAGGGGGACAGCTGGACAGCGGCTGGTGAGGTGGTCACTTATGCCTCGGCGTCGGCGTTCGTCATGAGGACCATCATGATCCCTCCAGATGCCAATGATGGGTGGACGCCTTACGTTGCCGTGGACCGGTACGCAGGACACACCACACTCAGGCAGACACACAACGATCCATCACGGCCTCTTCCCTCTGTCATGTGCTGGTCTCCTCAGGCATGCTCACGGCGGTGTGCTGGACGGCCTCCTCAACCACTCGCCCCACCAGCCCCCTCACGGATGCACCGCCATTGCGGCGAGCAGGTGGGATGAGGATCCCCCTGTAGAGATTCGGACTCTGCTGCTGACGCCGTTCGACATGCCATTCGTCGCATGGGTCGCTCTGTATATCTTCCCCGACACGGACATGGGTGAGGGAACAAGATAGCATATCCTCTGTGTTAATTGAGCCGTCCTTTGACGTGTGGTGTTTCACTGAATGCAGTGGATGTTAGTGTCATCACCATTGAGCCACCGGTGGGTGGTGCATCTGATGCCTTCAAGGACCGCCGGCCCACCACCCCCCTCTCTGGTGCGAGGCCTGCTGGGCAGCACCATCGCAGACATGGTCGTCAACCAACATGAAGTGGAGTTAGACGATAGAGGTGAGTGTGACCGGCTGCCTCTGTCTTGGTGTGTCGGATGAATCCGTGTGTGTGTGTGTGTGTGTTGTGCAGAGGACGGTGCAGACGATGGTGGTGACGATGACGATGACGATGACGGCGATAGCGATGAGGGTGAGTGGTGGGGATGTGTGTGTGCGCATTCGTATGCCTGCGCGCGCGTGTGTGTGTGCAGATATGGATAGCAATGGCGATGGCGATGGCGATGGCGAGCAAGAGCAGCAGCAGGAGGACGAAGAGGGTGAGCCAGATCAGCGTGACACACACACACACGCACTCACTGTGTGCCTCATGGATGGACATGAACGTGTCAGATGAGGGTGTGGAGGAGAGGGAGGCGAAGAGAAGGAGGACCGCACGGTGATGGAGTGGGTGGTGCGTGCCCCGGGTGGACAGGAAGGAGGACAAGAGCAGTCGTATGGACACAGCTAGCTAGCGGCCCCCTCTGACGCATCCCATGCACTTAGTTTTGACCGATACACACGTACCTTTGCAATGAATGCATCGATGTGTCCACGTGTGTGTGACGAACCTCTTCTGTGTAGCTGTGCATACGAACGGTGCGGTGGGTGGAATGGAATGGCTTGGTTGCCCGTTTTGGTTTTCAGCTCTTCTCTGCGTGCGACAAATTCTCTCTCGTGGCCACATCGATGCATTCATTTCATCGGTTCTGTAAAGCTGCGCCAGTCACGCACACAAAAAGGTTTGTTTTTCCTTCCACATGCGATCCATTGATTGACCCAACCACACCTACACTTCCACCTGTCCAGGCAAGGATCGATCTCGATGGATGGATGGATGCCGCAACAAGGCCGGCTGTACCGATGAGCATCCGGCAGTAGCTGCAGCTAGGTAGGGAGCCGTTGCAAGACCTACCTCTCTATCAGCCAGAGACGCACCGGTGCCAGTTAGGCCCCATGCACACCCACCACACCTGTCTGTCCACCGAGGTATGTATAGAAGTGTATCAAGAATATAGAGCAGCAGCAGCAGCAGTGGGTGGTGATTGTACAATGGTGGGAAGGTGATGGATGGCTTCACAGCTCCAGCACCGCACCACGCGAATGCAGACCGCTGAACCAACACACACACACACACACACACCACACACACACAGAGACCCACGTCTCCTTTCTCTCTCCCTCTCTCACTCTGTGTGGGTGGGGGAGGCGTGTGTGTGTGTCTGCGGCTCGCCTACTTCCATATGAGTGTGTTCTGCAAGGGTATCCACTGTTTGGTGATGAGCTTGACGGCCTCCTGCGACGCCACACCGCCCAGAAACGACGCCGTCGTGTGCAGCTCACACCCGCCGTAGCGCACCCTGACAATCAATGTCACCAGACAGACACGCACCATGCAGACGGACAGACATGGCGGCCCGACAGATTGAGGCTTGCTTACAGTTCCTGGAGGTATTTGTCGGGCACGGCGTCGGCGGGGAGGTCGAGGGCGGTACACACACGGCGGGCACAACCCTTCAGCGCCTCCACGTCACCAGCCAACTGATACAAACACAACCCCCACACACACATATATGGCCGCTTCGCTCTCTCTCTCTCTCTCTCTGTGTGTGTGTGTGTGTCAGCTGACCGTATCGTCAGAGTGGTCGTGGTCGGTCTTTGCGCCTGCGACGTAGCCCTTCTCCTCGCGGAACACCTCCCATGCCGCCAGGGCCAGGTACCACGGCACCTCGCTGCTGGTCTCGTCAGCAGTGAACTCGTCGTAGGACTCGCCTGCACACACATACACACGACACACAGGGGTGTCTGCCTGTGCTGTGCTGTGTGTCGTGTGTGTGTTGTCTTCCGCGTACGTATGTTGTCCTTCATGGCGGTGTCAGGTTTGGTCTCCTCGGCCAAAGTGCGGTACCGAAACAGAGCGATAGAATGCGCATCTGACCACCACACCCACAGACATGCGCCCCCATTCCCTGTCCCCCATTAAGACGTACGTTTGCAGAATCTCTGGATGTATTCGTCGTCGATCTTGGTGGGGTGGTGGTGGTGGGTCTCATTGATGTCCCGCATGCCGTTGATGACGCCCATGACGGCAGTGCCCGCACCGCTGTCGCCGTCAGTCCCCGACAGGAAGGACGACACCGACGCACGCACCGCCGCAACGTCACCCTCGGCACGCTGACGATAACTGAGGCAGAGAGAGAGAGAGAGAGAGGTGGGGAGTGGGGGAGTTGTGGTGTGGTGGTGTGTGGTGGGCATATTACATGGATTGTAGTTTGATGAATGAGTCGGTGTCTGCCGTCATGTCTGGCAGGGTGCCCGACAGAGGCAGACGACCACACGCACTCTCAAACCTGCCGACAGCACACATGGCAATGCACCTGTTTTGTGTGTGTGTGTGTGTGTGTGTGGTGGCGTGTCGTACTGTGCGACGGCTTTGGCGACGATCCAGAAGGCAGTGTTGTTGGGTTCGTGTCCGCTGATGGACTTGGCGTCGTCGAGGATGGCCTTGACGCTGCTGTCAATCTGACCACACACACCCCACCATACACACACATGTACTTGCAACTAGGGGTGTGTTTGGGGTGTGTGTGGGAGGGGGCATCGGCTGACAGTGTAGGCTTTGAAGGCTTTGAACATGTGTTTGAGGGCCTCGTCGAAGTTGACCTGCACACACAGAGAGTGGGAGCACGGCGTGGTGGGTGTGGGCGTGGGTGTGGGTGTGGTTGTGGGTTGGGGGGCGTCCTGACCTCCTTGTCGCTTCGTCTCATGGCGAGTATGAACTGCTTGAAGGTCTCCTTCTCCTCGGCTGTCGACGGCAGACGACCATTGTACTGAACCACACACGCACACACACAACACCTTCCATGTGGGGGTGTGTCGTCTCTGTGTGGTGGGTGGGCACATGAATTACACACATTGTTCCTGAATTGTTCGAGAGCTTTGAGGAGAATGACGACATACGGCACGTGGGCGTGCTTGACCTCGTCCATCGAGGAAGACGACACGTCCACACTCATTGCATACGACTGACGGACGGGACGACCAGCACAGAAAAGGTCGATCCACAGAGAGACAGAGAGACAGAGAGAGAGAGAGAGGAGAGAGATGGGTGGTGTGTGGTGGATGTCGGTGGCGGTGGTGCTTGCCTTGAGCTCTTTGAATGGCTCCGTCAGCCGCAGGTCTCCGAAATCGCTCTCGTTCTTGGTCTCTATCACTGCACACACAAAGCACAAAGCAGCCCAGCAGCCCCTTGTGCTTGTGTGTGTGTGTTGTGTCTGCACGCCACACGGTGGGACCACACAACGCACCGGCGTGTTCCCTTGCGAAGAGTCGGATGGTTCCGATGAAGCCGACGCCCCTGAGGTGGATGAAGGCCTTGTTGTACCGGTGACACAACTCACACAGTGCCACCGCATCTCGCTGAGGGAGGGACCCATACACACACACACACACAGGGAGAGGGAGAGGGAGAGGCAGAGGGAGTGGAGTGGGGCTTGTGTGTGTGTGTGTCCGTGTCCATGCTATACTACCTGTGGTGTCTGTGCGGCGATGATGAGTGTGAACTGCTGGAAGAAGCCCTCATCCTTCTCCAGCAACGACGTCACACTCTGCCAATGCAACACACACACACATACACACACACATACAAATCACACCACATCACACCACACCAAAGCACCACCACACCCACCCACCTGTTGCACAGCCTCCCCCTTGACGTCGGGGTTGAGTTCGAGCAGGTGTTTGAGGGCGGCCTTGGCGCGGCTGTGGCCCACGTCCTGCATCTCCACAAAGAAGTTCTGACCCAAATCAGCACTCTCTACCACGGCTTCGTCCACTATCGTCAAGTGGGCCACACCTGAACACACCCCCCCACAGAAATGCGTTTGGCCTCTCCCTCCCCCTCTCCCTCCCTCACTGCGGCTGTGTGTGTGGTTGGTGTCATGTGCGATTCATTGATCGCCCTACCTACCGGGCAGCACCAGGTTCTTGAGTGTTTCGGTGGCTATGGCGTTGCTGCCGACACAGCACACGGACGCCTCAGCAAGGGCCTTCTGCCCGTGCGGGCCCCACATGCTAAACACACACGCCAAACAGGCAAAATGCACACACGCATCAGCTCAGCAGCACACGCCGCCGCATCGCGCATCATCGGCATATGCATGAGAGCAGCCGATGTGCCGCCACGCATGCTGCAGCCTCTCGCCTGTCTGCGCGTCCAGAGATCCCTTGCTTACCGAAGCTGCCGGTCATACTTGTCGTCGGTGGCCATGGGACAAACTCACCTCCCCTCCCGCTGCAAGACAGCAACTGCAGATCTGGGATGCCGCCAAGAGGGACAGATGTCAGCGTCACGGCCACTCTTTGCGGGGAAAACGGCTCTTTTTCCTCGAAAACGCGACAGATCGCCGCGCTGAAGCTCGCACGAGATCGGGTGCGTTACCGAGAAACAGCATTTGTTGAGAGGCCGAGTAGAGTCGAGCCGACCCGAGCATCAGCATCAGCACCATCCATCCATCATGACGTCGGCATCCATGCTGTCGTCATATGTGGTCCCGGCATTCGCGACGATAGGCGTCTGCTCGGTGGCCCTGTGCGCCTTCAACCTCACCCGGTGGGCGTACGACGTCTTCCTCGCGCCATCGAGCGACGCATTCTTGTCCAAGTTCCGTGGCGACTGGTGTATGATCACTGGGGCGGCTGGCGGCACGGGCCGGTGTTTCGCGGAGCGGCTGGCGGCCAAGGGACTGAATTTGATCCTGGTCGACATCAATGAGGGTGCGATGGAGGAGATGCGGCGGTCGCTGCGGGCTTTGTTCCCGAGTGTGGAGGTCAAGACGCTGCGGCTCGACCTGATGGAGGAGATGCGCGTGGTGGAGGGGAACCTCAAGGCGTTCATGCAGGACAACGGCATCGACAAGATCGGTGAGTGAGTATGCACACACAGACAGATGCATGGCGACACACGACAAAGGCGTGTGTGGGGGTTATGTGTTGTGTGTGTGTGTGTTCCGCCTGCAGGCGTGTTGCTGTGTTGCGCTGGCGGGGTGGTGTCTGCGGGCTCGCTGTGCCACGCCCTGCTCCGGGGTAACCATACACCACACCCACTCACACACCCAAGCCAATGTGCCTACCGACCGCGTCACCCGACCCGACTCTTGTGTAATGCAGAGCGTCCCCTGTCGCTCCTGTACCGGGACGTGCAGTACAACGTGTCGTCGACCCTGCTGTGCTGCAGTTTCGTGCTGCCCTACATGAAGCACAACGGCCGCGGACTCATCATGCTCATGTCGTCCATGAGCGCACTGGCGGGGCTGCCGGGCTCGCCCGAGTATGCCGGGGCCAAGGCCTACCTGCGGCTGTGGACCTGGTCCATAGAGGAGGAGCTCCGGAGGGACAACATCACCATCACCGCCTTCACACCCGGTGAGGCGGCATTCCATCCACACACGCATGCGCCCATTCGTCCACGGAGCTCTCATCATTCTCCCTCTGTGTGTGTGGTGGGTGAGTCAGGTTTCATCACGACCCCGTTGTGCCAGAACCTGCGCGGCCCGATCTGTGCGACCCCCGAGTCGTTCGTCAAGTGGGCGCTGCACAAGTGCCACCGGGGGCCCATCTGCAATCCCCACCCCAAACACGCCATCGTCGAGGCCATCGGCGTCAACATACTCGGCATCAAGTACCCTTAGCCACATAACCGCAGCTCACATAAGACACACAAATCAATGCGCCCGTGTGTGTGTGTGTGTGTGTGTTAGGTACATGCGTCAGCAGGCGGAGGCGGCGTCGTTTGAGATCGCCCGTCGCGTCATGAGCCAGAAGCAGCAGCAGCCGCCGAGCAAGAACGGCCCCGTGCTGGTGGAGGACCCCCGCGAGAAGGAGCGCATCCTCAAGGCCGCGCAGAAGCGAAGCATCTTCTTCTGGCCCATGACAGCCGGATAGGTACTGTAGCAGATTCTCACAGCAGACAGACACACACACATGGGTGGGTGGGTGAAGTCGTTGTGTAGATAGTAGAGAGAGAGGGAGGGAGAGAGGGAGGGAGGGAGGGAGGGACAGAGAGACAGACGTGCACTCACTGCCTAGCTAGATACTATCTTGGATACTATCTTGGATCGTCCGTCGTTTATTTGTCGGTGGTGTGGCTGTTGGTAGCATCCACGACACACGCAGAGAGCACAGGACACAACAGACCCTACGTAGAGCGAGCCGAGGAGAGAGAGGCAACACCGAGCAAAGAAAGCTTGTGTGGATAGGAATTGACGTAGAGTGGGCCGCCAAGGGAGAGGGGGGAGGGGGGAGAGGGGAAGGGCCGTGTGTGTGCTGGTGGGCGCCTGATTTTTGACATTGATGGGAATCTATTCTAATCGTCGACTGACAGAGACAGACAGACAGACAGACAGAAGGAACGAAGCAGCAGAGGCAGGTCACCTGCTTGTTTGCATACGTGTATTGTGGTGTGGTGTGGTGTGGTGTGTGTGTGTGTCGCCGTGTTGCGCTAATTCCCCTCTGCCGATGGATGTGTCGCGTGTTTACGTGGGTGTCCTGCCTGCCTGCCTGCCTGTGTGTGTCGCTCGTCGGTGTCTTGTGTGCGTATGAATCGGTCGTACATCAATCATCTGTCGCCCACCCGTGCGTGGTTTAATGTGTATATCTCTCTGTGTTTGGTCGTGGCCGAACGGTGTGCAGCACTCGGATGTGTGTGTGTGTGTGACTAGAGCTCTCCTGTTCATCTCTATCTATCTACTCGTGGCCTTTTTTCGCTCCCTCCCACGTAGATGGTGCTGCATTTCTCGTGCGTCCTCGCGCACTGCCCATCTGTCCGTGTGTGTGTGCCGTGAAAGATACTCTCTCTCTCTCTGTCTCTCTCTCTC
>CDMY01000574.1:29011-48726 GCA_001179505.1 Vitrella brassicaformis | reverse complement strand
AAACCCTAAACCCTAAACCCTAAACCCTAAACCCTAAACCCTAAACCCTAAACCCTAAACCCTAAACCCTAAACCCTAAACCCTAAACCCTACACCCTAAACCCTAAACCCTAAACCCTAAACCCTAAAACCCTAGACCCTAAACCCTAAACCCTAAACCCTAACCCCCAAAACCCTAAGCCCTACACCCTAAACCCTAAACCCGAAACCCTAAACCCTAAACCCTAAACCCTAAACCCGAAACCCTAAACCCTAAACCCTTTGCCTTTCTGCCCGTCTGCATGCCTGCCGGTCTGCTTGCCTGGCTGTCTGCCTGTCGGTTTCTCTGCCTGTCGGCGTCTGTCTACATGCGTGTCTGACTGTCTGCCTAACAACCTGTTCCTTTCCCCAGAAACGAACAAAGTAAGAGACAAGAGAGTTAATTTTGTTAACTTTCATACGTCCGTATACAAAAGATATGTAAGTTAACAAATTGAACGTAGTTAACAAAGTTGACTTTGTCAAGTTTCTCGTGTCCCGGCAGCCGACTGTGTGTGCCTCACCCCCATGTAAGCTGACAAAAGATACGAAAGATAGCAAAGTTAACTTTCATATGTCCGTACACAAAAGATATGAAAGCTAACAAAGTTAACTCTGTTGACTTTGTTAACAAAGTTAGCTTTGTCAAGTTTTCAGCTGTCTCGGCAGCCGCCTTTGGGGTCCTCCGTGTGTCCCTCGCACCCATGCAAGCAAACAAAAGATACAAAACATAACAAAGTTATCTTTTGTAAGACCGTGGAGAGACAAGTAGAGATGATAGAACTCCTCTAAGACTTGCCTCTTGAGAGCGGAAATGCCTCTGAAGTGGCAGCAAAAAGGAGGATGATCGATTCTCTGAGATTGAGATAGAACTGATCGAAGAAATTCACCCTGGTCTGAACACGATCTTCAGCTTGTCTGTGTTTGTTTGGCGGGGGAGAAATCGAAAAATAGAAAAGCTAGAACAGCTGGACATTCGTTGGATTATGTTTTATTGCATCAGGGCACCCATGCAAATCCCGGCAGCCGGGGGGGGAGGCCAGCCGGGCCAATCTGGCAGAATCACCTGATTGTTGAGCGGAGCTGTATGTGTTCTACTGACTGAGCCATTCTCTCGTGGCTGCTCGGGGTGATTGGACGAGTGTCATTCGGTGGGTGTACAATCGTGTGGGTGAGCGATGGCACTTGATAACGAGGTGGCGAGTCAGTCAGTCGATCGGTCGATGAGGTTATCAAGTCGACGGCCGGTGTATTCCCTCATGATCGGACTCACACACACACACACCCTAATGAAGTCTGCTGTCCGCTCATTCATTCCCCCGTGTGCTGTGTGTCTGTCTGTCATCTGCTCGACGGCCACCGCACACAGAGAGTGAGTGTGAGGACTCAATGTGTCAGGTCACCGACGCGACGCGCATGAGAGTCAGCACATCCACACACCACACCCAAATCGAGAAGCAGCCACGCCTTTCTCTCTAACTTATGCGGCACAGAGAGAGATAGTCAGTCACCATACACACGTTGATGTGTTGATGTCTTCCACACACAGATGTCCTTTATCGACAACCCCCACTTATCCACTCAACTGTACAACACACTGTACACACACATCGACGTTATGTGTGTCGGAGCTTCGTCTCACTGTCACTGTGCTCACTGCCCACATCAATCAGCGCCCCCCAATGCAGCGAACATGTCAGCCACTCAGTCAATCAAAAGCGGCACACTCAGCCGATGCAGTGGGAGTGGGTGAGTGCCACACAACACACCAAACCAGACAGATAGAGAGGGAATTTATCCACGTGACCCACCACCAGCAGCAGCCTGTCTCTCTTCCTTTGTGTGGTCTGGTGTGTGTCTGTCATGCGCGCGATGGCCACCCCACACAGAGAGTGAGAATGAACATTCAGTGCGTAAGGTGATCATCATCGCAATGACATTCAGCACACCGACACACGATGCACACCAAGACAAGAACCAAACATACGCCTCTCTATTCCTCCCTTGTGCGCCAATCCCATCTCTCTCTCCTTCACACACACACAGCAATGCGCCAGCCAGCCACCCACCGGCACAGAGAGAGAGAGAGAGAGAGGCACGGCCATCCATCCATCCATCCATCTGTGTCAGTGTGTGTATAGGCGTACTTACAAGACAGTCTTACAAGCATAACGTTGAAGTATCGGGTGTGCGCATCGTCAACACACAGTCAGCGATGTCGTGTCTGTCTGTCATGCGCCCGGCGGCCACCGCACACAGAGAGTGAGGACGGACACCAACACGGACACCACAGAACAACCGAACACTCTCTCTCTCACTGATGCGCCCATCCCATCTCTCTCTGCTTACCTTAACCCACCGGACACACACACTCACTCATGTCAGTGTGTCATTGTGTGTGTCGCCATGGGATCATCAAACCGTCGTGTGTCTGTCCATTTCCCTCTGTGTGCATCTCTGTCGCAGCCCGGCAACCCCAAAGCACCGACACCTGACATAGACTGATGCTCTAAGATTGCCTGACTCGATGCGATGCCCACGAAGGGAGAGGCGACGACACACGAAGGCAAACCGCACAGAGTACCAGACACGACACACAAGATTGACAAAACAGTCTCTCCCCTCCCATTCACACTCATTGACATGCAGCCAGAGAGGCGAATGACAAGAGAGAAACACCCACAGCTGCACCTCTGTGTGTGTGTGTGTGTCCATCGCCGTGTGACACATGACCACAAAGGAAGAGGGGAGGGGAGGACACACGCATGAAGGCGCACCAAAGACACGATAGCAGACAGAACACAAAACAGTCTTTTTCCCTCCAGACATGACGCAGGCAGCCAGACTCTCATGAGATGCCCAGACAGAGAGGGAGGTGAAGACACCCGCACGCAGGAAACCACACACAATACCAGGGTTGACCCCTGGATGTCAGACAGATCGGTGTGTGTGTGCGTGTTGGCCTGTCTGTCTGTGAGCCGCCCGTGTGTGACGGATGCACCGACGAGAGATCGACACACTCTCGCCAACAGACGTCGCCAACGAGCGGACAACAGACAGACGGCAGCCCAGACACCGCCCCACACAGCGATTCTCTGTGCAGCCAATCAGCCAATCGTCCCCTTCTCTGTCTGTCTGTCTGTCATATTTCCCCCACCCCCCACTCACCGGCCCACACACTCACGGCAGCAGACGGACAAATCAGACAATCCAATGCGGCACAATGAAGACCCCCACGACATCCAGAGGGCTGCCAACCCACGAGAGAGACAAAGCGATTCAGTTAAGTCGAGTGAGTCAGTCGTCGACACATCGGCCGACACATCACACACACACACACTCACACACACACAGACGAGCACCACTCAGCGGCCATCGTCAGTCGTCAAACCCGCCAGCCAACCACACCTGCACGCCACACAAACCACAGACAGACAGACAGACAGTCGGCTGATTCTCTCCTGTCGTGTTTCACATCCATCCCATCTGTGTGTGTGTGTGTGTGTGTCTGCGTGTGTGTGTGTGGCTGTCTGCCTGCGCACCGCTGCGGTGTTCGAGTGCAGTCGGCGGTAAGTCACCTCGACGCCCTCAGCTGCAGCAGTGTCCGTCTGTCTGTCTGTCGTGACGGACGGCCGCACCCACACTCACTCACTCACTCACTCAACAGACAGACATCTGCAGCACAGCACACAGAGCAGAGCGGCGTCTCACACCATGGCGATGGTCGAGGCGTCCCTCACTCACTGACCTGACCGACTCACCACGTGTGTGTGCGTCTGTGTCGCCGACCTCAGCTGACAAGGCAAAGTGGACGCCAAAGGACGACAGATCTCGACACACAGCCGTCCGCACCGAACCGAAAGAGCCGGAGGGTTTGACGAGGGGTCAAAGGGTTTGTTACCCTGTAGCCCCGAAGAGGCCAAAGTGCGGCGTTTTGTTTGTGCGCCTTGTCGGACAGCTGTGCGTTGCGAGAGTGAGGCACTCGGCCGACGAGAGGGCGAGACGAGTCCCTCGAGTCAGTCGTCCTCTCGACTGCTGGCGGATGGCAGCGGATCTTGTCAGTACTTCTTGGCACGTCATGGGAGCTGCAGGTGGGCCATGGGAGATGCAGATCCTATCGTTTCAACTCTCTCTCCCTCCCTCTCTCTCTCTTTGCTCGCAGGTGGCGATTGCGAAGGAAAGGATGCATATCGTATGTTCACGTGGAGCGAGGACCCAAGATCAGGCTAGGAGGCCATGGAGGGGTATATCACGGAGGGCCTGCGAACCGTGGAAGACCTCAAGATGCTGCTCCTCGAGTATGGAGCCATCTGGTAAGCAACTGTCAGTCACTGACTGACTGACTGATCATCCGATGCATGCGAAGTGTACGGACGTACTGTATGTGTCTCGTGTACGTGTCTGCTTCCTCTTGGCAATCAGGTGGGGCACGAAGCTGAGTGATGTGGTGTTCGTTGGTCACGAGGACGCGCAGGACAGCCAGACCATTGCCGAGGTGTTTGGCACAGAGGGGAGCTCCAAAGACCCTTGGCACCCAATCGTCATCAAGCAGATGGCGCCATGGCCCACTGACGCTGCCTGTCAGGCTGCCACGGCCACCGCCACACCGTCCAACGCCCAGACAAGTGAAACGGATACATACGAGATGTCTGTATGCATATCGCATTGGCCCTGTTGGCTGTTTGTTTTCATTGCTTGGTTCAGATGCTGATACCATGAGTCAAGAGGGGCCGCTCAGACGTGCCTTCCACCGCATCGCGCGCGTGTTCGCACCCAATCAAAGCGACTGACTGACTGAATGACGAAGAAGAACCAAAACGCATGTACTGACTGACTGACTGACTGACTGACGTGATACGGTCAGTATGTTTGTTCATGGGTGGGAACCTGTTGGGATGTAAGAACCCATGTATGTATGTTTGCATTTCCATTCAGATGTCCTCGCGCCCCTCTCGATGCAGTCAGTCGATGCTTCCCATTCATTCGCACGGCTGTTCGGCCTCGCTCAACTGGATGGATCATCGACGTATGTCAGCAGCTCCGCAGCTGGTTGCCATGCATTTCCATCACATCGACCATACAACCACGCAAGAAGACCATCATTCATTTCCATCACTCACATGCTGTGCTGTCCGTTGAATCGCAGCCAGCAGCAGATCAGTCCGACCCGCTCGCCGCACACATGACGCCGCCCAGCCGAACAGCACCCAGTAGAAAGAACCACAGCACTGCCAGTGGAGGGAGGCTCTTCAGGACAGCCAGCACGCCAAGGGGAAGGCATGGATGGCCAGATGAGTTGCACTGATTTGCAATGGATGGATATCATGTGGAGGATGGATGGATGGGGTGTGCAGACTGGCGACTCACGGCTGTGCCCGAGATGCAGACAGCCCATCACAAACACACACCAGGTGTACTTGTAGCTGATGAGTAGAGGGCCTGTGTGTGTTTCTTGACTGCTGCGAGATACGCTGTTATTGTTGGATTGGAGAGACCGGACGTGTCACGTGTTGAGAGATAAATTGGCATCAATCGAGTCCACCAGCTGCTTACCGCTGCTGTTGTGCATTCATGGGGCCGGACAGACTCATTGCAATATGACGGGATTGCAATACTGGTTGCTGGGGCAGCTAGGGGGCAGCGCTTTCATTTCTCACCTGCCATCGCCGCATTCTCATGGATCCTTGCTCTTCGGGAGTCGGGCCGGTGAGAATGCGAGCTTAGCTCTGAAGGAAGCTGCAGATCTCTGCGAAGAACGCAAGTCGAGGCACCCCCTTCTCTTTCCCTGTGTCTGCGTAATGAAGCTGTTCCTCCTCCTCCTTGCCACTGTGCTGCTCACCGTCACGTTGGTTTGCGGCTATGTGCCCTCAACGCTGCCTCGTGGCCTCAGAGGCTCCCTGCGGCCGACCTTCACCTCTCCCTCCTCTTCGTATCTGCGCCCTTCACCTCTGCGAATGATGGACGCAGCAGCACAGCTGCCTGAAGTCACTCTGTATGTATCACGACACATGCTTTGATGTGATACATACATGTGCTGCTGTGACGCCTGTGTGTGTGTGACCATTTCAGGTATCAGTTCCAGGTATGCGATGGTGGATGGATGGAGGGAAGGCCGATGGATATATCGGCAGGTATCTGAGATCTGTGCGTATGGGTGGGGTGGCGGTGTTGCCTGGCTGCAGACCTGCCCTTTCTGCAGCAAAGTCCGGGCCTATCTGGAGTATAACCAGGTGACTGAAAGGAATGCACATGTGGCGCATTGTTTCCTGTGATGCATTCGTGTACACATGTGTTTTGTCTGTGTCAGGTCCCGTACACTAAGGTGAGCACCGCCCTGCTGCGTCCATCCATCACATGTTGCAGTCAGTAGTGCACCATACCGTGCGCTGTCTGTGTGTTAGGTGGAAGTGAATCCCAGCAACAAGAAGGAGATCGCCTTCTCAGACGACTACAAGAAGGTGCCGATAGCCATGATCAACGGCGAGCAGGTCAACGACTCAGCCGAGATCATCAGCCGGCTGCAGGCCGTCTTGGGAAGGACGGCAGAGAATGCAGGCGACCCCGGTGAGCAAGCGTGACGGGAACACACAACCTGCCTAATGATCGTATGTGAGTGTGTGCAGACGAGGTGTCCAAGTACCGCACATGGGTCAATGAGAAGCTCGCCAAGACGCTGCCGCCCAACATCTACCGCACCATCCCCGAGGCCCTGACTGTGACTGGGAGAATAGCCGACACGGGCAACTACTCGCCATGGGAATCTTTCTACACCAGATACATCGGGTGGGGTGGGATGCACTGCGCGCGTACGTCTGTGTCCGGTGGGCATCTGCACCCAGCACTTCATGTGTGTGTGTGTGTGTGTGTGTGTGTGCAGGGGGCTGGCGATGTTTGCTGTCTCTAAGGGTCTGAAGAAGAAGATGGACATCACAGATGAGCGCCAGGCGCTCTACGACGCAGCCAACGAGTTCGTCGATGCAGTCGGCGACCGCCAGTACCTGGGAGGCGAGACCCCATCCACTGGTAAACGACACACACACACACACACACACACACACGAGCCCGCTCTCCCTCGCTTGCCTCACTCTCTCTATCTGTGTACGTGTATGTGTGTGTGCAGCTGACATTGAGGTGTATGGCGTGCTCGACTCCATCCGTGAGTTTGACGCGTGGCGCGACATGATGGACAACTCGCGCATCAAGCCATGGTACGAGCGAATGGACCAGGTGATGAAGAAGACGCCCCAGCCCATTGCAGCATGAGAGAGGGAAGGCTACATGGGGGCGGGCAAAGCAGAGGGGGGGGGAGGGAGACGCCCAAGTAGATGAGCTTGAGAATGAGAGTCGGCGTGTTTAGTAGTGGATCGCAAGAGACCAATGAAGATGATGTGTGACCGGCCTGCTCGTGATGCGACTCTCTTGGCGGCGGCTGCTTTTGTTGCGCGGGTGGCCTGGGGTCTGTTACCCACACAGGTCTCACTTGACGGAAGTGGCCGTGCCAGTTGAGGGGCCGCAACAAAACGAGGCAGTGTGAGAGAGTCGTGTGAGGGATTGAGTTCTTCTGCCATACTCACGGCCCCAGCCGTACGAGAGGGAATCGGGTCGGTAGTGAGGGACGGGAATGTGAATTTGGACGAGAGGCAAGGCCTCGATGGACCGACAAGGTATGTGAATATGCCTTTGGTTGACGGATAAACCATCATCAACCCACTCACCACCGCAATGGACGGACGGCCATCATGCAGGCAGGCAAAACCGTCACCATACCTCCATCCATCCATCCATCAATCATCACGACCCATGACACCGATAGATTAGCGAGACAGTAGATCAACTCCTTCGTGTGAAATTTTGGATGAAGACACTGCGATCAGATCCAAAATTTCAGTCCATGAAGACACACGCATGATGAACAGGTCACTCTGTGAAGTCGGTCTGCCACCGTACCCATCTCATGCGATCGATGTCGGTCTGTCTGTCTGTCTTTGTCGGTCTCTCCCCGTGTTGGTGGAGCGTATTTGTGTGTCTGTCTGTCCGTCTGTCTGTGCTCAGCGGATGGCCCACAGCTCAATGTCATCCGCCATGAGCACCGCCGCCTCAGTCTCGATGTCGGCCAAGTACCAGCGTGAGTCGGTCTCACTCGGGCCGCCACCCACCTTGAGCATCATATCCTCGCCTCGCTAACGAGACACACACACACAAGATACGTATCACACTATGGTCGTGGTGTCTGTGTGTCGCCTGACTGACTGACTGGCACACCACACCTGCAACGAAACGAATCCCCGGCCCGACCCGTCTATGGTCATGGCCACACACAGCTTGACGGTCTTGGACGTCACGGGCAGCTGCACCGAGGGGCTGTTGGTCTTGATGTGCAGCATCACGGCATAGACAATCGCAGACGTCAGTGTGTGTGTGGGGGGCACGTCGGGTGGTTTGAGCAGGGTGGGCGAGCTCTGCATGACAATTGCATGGCTGTGCGGCTCGTCGCTGTCGCAGTGATGGATCATGAGACAGAGTGGGCCGGAGGGCAGCTCGTGGCGCATGGCGTGAGTGACTGAGTGGCAGAGGGCACTCAGTGTGTTGTTACACTCACTCGCCCTGCGAACAACACTCACACACCACACACAGATGAGCAGGTGCCCCTCTCTCTGTCCCTCTGTGTGGCCTGGCTGCAAATTTCCCTCGGGACCCTGACCCTTCGACTCGACTCACTTGTGCAGCTTGTGGAGCACATTGTGTGGCAGGGTCATGGCCCTGCACTTGGTCAGCACCACCTCCAGGGCAGCAGCAGACACCGTTGCAGTATCCACCTTCTTGTGGGATGCTGGCGCGGCGGTGAGGGTGCGTGCGGCAGTGGGTGTGTGCGGCAGTGGATGCAGGCGGGCAGGGGGCGGAGGAGGGTGCGGCTTGGCTGTGCTGTTGGCGAGTGGTCGTGGGCGAGAAGATGGCGCGGCGCTGGAACGCATCGGCGGCGGCGGCGGCGGCGGCGAGACGGGTCGCTGCGAGAAGGGGTCCTGGTCACACACACATGCATGTATGAGCACAGAGAATGAGTGTGAGTCGGCGTGTCGTCTTAAATCGTGCGTGTCAGGCAGTTAATTTACCTGCACACGCTTCCACACCGGTTCATGTCCACAGCGGGGTCGGTCGGCGTAGAGACCTCCAACTGGCCTCGACGGCACGCCAGTCGACTGCTTGTCGGGCTCGGGGGTGGGGGTGTGCTCGGGAAAAGGCCGAGAGTCGCCATGATCGACCTGTTTCAGTTTTGAACTCGGCCAGTCACTCTCCTCTCATCGAACTCGATGCCATTGACGTCCTACACACACAGACACTCACACAGACACGGGCACACACAGGGCCAGCAGGGATGTATCTGAGCTCCTTCCGCCTGCCCAGTGGATCGGCAGACTTCACATGCGATCGGCGAAGCAGCAGCTGTGTGAATCACTCTTGCTGCCCTGCCAAACTTCCCAAATCGCCACCGTTTCCTCCTCGTTCTGCATTCTGCCTTGTTGAGGAATCCACCAATCTGCCCCAGCTCACCTTCCGCTGGTACATGAAGCGTGCAGACACGCAGCATGTGGTAGTCTGCACACACAGTCACACACTCACACCGCATCCCACGCCATCACATGATGATACAGCCGGTGGTCTCCCAATTCGCATGGTATCCACATCCGAATGCGTACCCCTGTCATCCCCCGCTGTGCCTCTTGGAGCTCTACGACGCTCTGATTGGCCCGCAGCTCCTCCGCCACCGACCAATTGCCACCGACGTGGACGTCCGTACGCTCTGTCATCTTGGACCTCATCAGCATTCACACATGCGTCACCGAGTGTTCCCGTCTTTGGCATCTTCGCGTCTTGCTCATCCATCGGGCACTCACCTTCGCACCGTCCTGCGCGCAGGATATGAATGCGTGCAGACACGCACCGTCATCGTGAGCCTTCGCCAGAGCTGTGCCCGGATACTTTCACTGATGCTCACGAGCTTATCACCGCGATCTCGGCACCTCACCCTGTGTGCCACTGCACCACCTCGGGGCGTCTGCGGTTGAACGGACCAGGAACATGCAGAAAACAAAGATGAATCACAGATCTGCATCTCTTGCTTCATCTGGCGCCTGTTGCTAGCTCATGCGAGCTTGTCCTTCGGGAATCTCTCCGTTCTCGCCCGCTGTGTCCCCTCTCCCCTCCCTCGCACGCGCTGCAAGGGGTTTTGGCGGACAAATAAGCAGCACCCATCGTTTGTCCCACTTTCTGTCTCGGCAGGATTCTGCGCAGCGACCCGCAGCCTGAGGGTGTCCTCTTTCGGCGTTTGCGGCGAGAAACAGTCGCTGCGAGCGGCCCAGTGCGCCCCCTGCTGCTATCTCTAGCGGTCGGCCTCCCTCGGCTGATTCCGAACCACCCCCTAGCATCCTCTCTACCTCTCGTTCTCCCGCTCTCTCGGTGTCAAGACAGACACGAGCGGTAGACCGGTGTCGTCTGTCCTCTCTATGGCCGCCCCTGTGGAGACTCTGCGTCAGTCGGTGACAGCCATGCAGATCAAGGACGAGACCGGTGGGGCAGCGGGGCATGGCAAGGAGGACGGGGGCGGGTCCAGCTCGGCGCTGCTGGGCGAGAGGGGCAAGGAGAGGCAAAACTTCACTTACAACGCGGAAAGGGTTATCGGCAATGGAAGCTTCGGGATCGTCTACCAGGTGAGAGAGAGGGGCGTCACACACACACGCACACACACGGGCAGGTGGAGAGAGGGAGAAAGAGGTGTGTGTATGTGTGTATGTGTGTATGTGCGTATGTGTGTATGTGCGTATGTGTGTATGTGTGTGTTGTGTGTGGTCCACTCACCAGGCTCAAGTAGTGGAGACTCAGGAGACGGTGGCGATCAAGAAGGTGTTCCAGGACAAGCGGTACAAGAACAGGGAGCTGCAGATCATGCGGGAACTACGACACCCAAACGTCGTACAGCTGCACAACGCTTTCCACACGACAGGCGACAAGGTCACAAGGGGGGGAAGGAGCCAGAGAGGGAGGGAGGGAAGGAGGGAGGGAGGGAGGGGACACCACGGGAGCATCAACGTGTGTGTGTGTGTGTGTCGATGATATGTATGTGTGTGCAGGATGAGTTGTTTCTGAATGTGGTGATGGAGTACCTCTCCGACACGGCCTACCGAATGATGAAGCACTACGCTAAACTCAAACAGACCATGCCCATTCTTTACGTCAAGCTATACGTCTACCAGGTCTTGACAAGACTCACACACACAGACGGACACGCACACGGGATCGATGGATGGATGGCGCTGTATGTATGTGTGTGTGTGTGTGTGTGTGTGTGCAGATGGCCCGTGCCCTGGCGTATCTGCACGCCAAAGGCATCTGCCATCGGGACATCAAACCACAAAACCTCCTCGTAGACGGCAAGACACAGGTCAGTGGAAGGAAGAGTGGGCACACACACCAGCACACGCGCGCGGGCGCTGGCTGATGTGCAGGTGCTGAAGTTGTGTGATTTTGGATCCGCCAAGCGGCTGGTGTCCGGCGAGCCGAACGTCGCCTACATATGCTCAAGGTCAGTCAGTCAGTCAGTAGGGGCGGACAGACAGACAGATGGCATGCCGTCTTTCACATGTCTGTGTGTGGGCAGGTACTACCGCGCGCCGGAGCTGATATTCGGCGCGACAGACTACACGACGGCCATTGATATTTGGAGCATGGGTATGCAAATCCAGTCCCTCGTTCACACAACACACACACATATCCGCTGATCTGTCTGTGTCTGTCTGTCTGTCTGTGTGTGCGCAGGTTGTGTGATGGCCGAGATGATATTGGGCCAGCCACTGTTCCCCGGCGAGTCGGGCGTCGACCAACTCGTCGAAATCATCAAAGTCAGCAGCACCATTCACCGACCCACACAGTCCAATCACACCACACCTACAGCTCTTTATCCGTCTGTGCGGTGGGTGCGTATGTGTGCAGGTGTTGGGTACCCCCTCCCGCGAGCAGCTGATGGCGATGAACCCCAACTACACCGAATTCAAGTTCCCACAAATCAAACCACACCCATGGAACAAGGTACACACACACATGCGACACCAGACACCATGGATCTGACTGCCTGTGTGTCCATCTTCGTCTCTCTGTGTGTGTTGGGAAGGTGTTTCGTCCGCGCACATCGGTGGAGGCGTTGGATTTGGTGAATGCTTTGCTGCAGTACGACCCCACCGCCCGCCTGAAGCCCATGAAGATACTTTGCCACGAGTTCTTCGACGAGCTCAGAGACCCCAACACAAGGTCTGTCCGTCGGGGCGTCCTGCTGTCTCTCTGAGTGCACCACACCATGGCATCGTCTTCTGTTCGTGCTGTCCTTATGTGTGTCTCTATTATATAGGTTGCCCAACAGCAGGAGCCTCCCGCCTCTTTTCAACTTCACACAAGGTGCGTCTGCAGCGTCTGCACTGACTGACCTGTCCACTCTACATATGAAAGTGTTGTCTGTCTGTCTGGTTCTCTCTCTGTGTTGTGTGCCCTCAGAGGAGCTGGATGAGTGCACGCCCGAGATGCGCGAGAAGCTGGTCCCCAAGTGGTGGCTGGCCGAGCAGGGCGGCAAGAGCACTATGATAGCCAACACCAGCACACAGTGACCTGACATGATGCCCCCTCCCCTCCCCACCCCTCCCCGCCTACCCCTCTTATCGTCAAGTCAGTCAGTGCGGACCAGAATAGCCTCATGGTCCCTCCTCCCCTTTGCGGTCGCCTTTCGGTTGCCCATTCTTGTTTTCTTTCATTCTTAACCCCTCCCTCCCTGCCTCCCTGGTTGCCTGCCTGGCTGCCTGGCTGCCTGAGAGAGGTTGCTGTGTGTGTGTCTTGTGTGTTCTGCCAACGGCATGTGCATCATCTATGGCATGGCTGGATGCGGTGTGTGGGTGTCGGTTTTGCGTTGCGTGTGTGTCTGTGTGTACAATAGCTGCGTGCATGCGGAGCTTGAGCATGCAGCCACCCATCCCATATGGCCATGCAGCCCTCTCTCTCTTCATGTCTCCTTCCTGTGGTGTGGCCTCTTCTTTCTTCGATCTGTGGTGCTGACGATTGATCCTCACTTATAACTTTCTCCGTTGGCTGCTGCTGCTGCTGCTGCTGCTCACTGACCAGATCTGAACCTCATGCACACACACACACACACACGCAGACGCGGCCACAAGCGATGCACTCATTGTGAAGACAGATACAGGTGACCGATTGCAACGCCTAGCTGCCTATTTTTTCCCTCGCCTCCCTCCCTCCCTCGCTACCTCTCCCTCCTCCCTGCAGTCAGCCATACCAGACAGACAGACAGGTCACCTAACACGCAAATTCGACCTGTGACGGACAGAGAGCGTCCATCCATGTGTGTGTGCATGAGTGTGCGTGTGCGGACCTCTGCTAATTACGGTACGGTGCGTTGTGTTGAGGGAGGGAGGGAGGGAGGGATGGAGTTGGAGGTTTGATGAAACAAGCAAGAGTGCCTGTGTGGGTGTGGGTGTGAGGTGCGGTGCAGTCCATGTGTGTGTGAGAGAGTGCACTTATTTATGTCTATAGTTGTGCGCGCGAGAGCGAGAGAGATCAGTGGACGGGATTTGTTGTTGTAGTCGGATGACGGACGAGTGCATGCGTGTGTGTGTGTGCATGTGACTGACTGACTCCCATGCATGATTACCTACCACAATGAATACATACGTACAAACAGCACTCACCGACCGGTCACAGAAGAGCCAGCCATTCACGACATCACGTGTGCATCCACCTGCACGTGTGATCCGTTGAGTTTGTGCAGGTCGATCGTCGTGTCTTTCTTTACGTACGTATACACAAACAAAGGAAGCAACGGACGATCGATCGATCGGTCGACGGTGATCATCGACTGACGAAGGAAGTGTCGACTTTTGCTCAGTCATTGCTGCTCAAAGTGTATCGGTGACTCGCGTCGCATCGTGTGGACGTCTGCCAAGAGTGCGTCAGTCAGTCAGTCAGTCAGTCAATTCATCATGGTACGCCCCGCCAGACAGCCAGACAGGCAGACAGGCAAACAAGCACGTTCGCTCCTTCGCTCATTCGTTCATTGGTTGGTCGCTGCTTGTGGTCAGAGTTCACGTATGGCTGATCGCCCGCTGCCCATTCAACTCAGCTCGGAGAGACAGCGCCACCAGGACAGTGACAGCTCAGGCGACGGGGTGAGACACTGCAGATCCAATGATGATGCTCCGAGTAGTTGTGACAGACAGACAGACAGACAGACGGATGGTATGTGTGTGTGTGTGTGTGTATGTGTGTCTCAGGTGATCAATCCACCGCCGTATCGCTCTTGTTTCCGCAATGTCCGCACCAACGACAACTCAGAGGTGACACATACACAGGAACACACACTCACTAAGACCAAGTGCCCGTGACGGTGTCGACAGGACCAGTTCAGCGATTTGCCGATGCCGCCCACCACACGTCGTCGCCGCAGGCAGAACGACATCGACGATGACGATGCACAGGTCAACATACACAACACACTCACACAGAGATAGAGGGAGGGACGAAGGCCTTGTGTGGATGCTTCTGCTGTTCAGGTGCGTCGTGTGCTGCGTTCGGTTGTTGAAGATGTTGTTGCTGCTGCGTCAGTTGACAACACACAGGTCAACACACAAAGACAGAGAGGGGTGGATGAATGGATGGATGGATGGATGGATCGTGTGCCATGTTTCCTTCAGTCGCGTGCCGAGCGTTCGCCTGTCGATGACGTGTCTGTGCCAGTGCGGCGTGTCTACATCGATCATGGCGACTCTCGGCCTTTTTCCGAGCACACCACCACACCTGAGCCCGACAAGCAGTCGTCGAGGCCAGTTGGAGGTCTCTACGCCGACCGACCCCGCTGTGGACATGAACCGGTTTGGAAGCGGGTGCAGGTAAACTAGCTGCCTCACACACACGAAGACAACACGCCGACTCACACTCATTCTCTGTGCTGATGCATGTGTGTGTGATCAGGACCCGTTTTCGCAGCGACCCGTCTCGCCGCCGCCGCCGCCGCCGATGCGTCCCAGCGCCGCGCCATCTTCTTCTCGCGCACGACCACCGGCCAACAACACAGCCAAGACGCCCCCTCTCCCGCCCCCCGCCCGCCTGCAGCCACTGCCACACACACCCACTGCCGCACGCACCCTCACCGCCGCGCCAGCATCCCACCCGAAGGTGGATACTGCAACGGTGTCTGCTGCTGCCCTGGAGGTGGTGCTGACCAAGTGCAGGGCCATGAACCTGCCACACAATGTGCTCCACAAGCTGCACAAGTGAGTCGAGTCGAAGGGTCAGGGTCCCGAGGGAAATTTGCAGCCAGGCCACACAGAGGGACAGAGAGAGGGGCACGTGCTCATCTGTGTGTGGTGTGTGAGTGTTGTTCGCAGGGCAAGTGAGGCGAACAACACACTGAGTGCTCTCTGCCACTCAGTCACCCACGCCGTGCGCCACGAGCTGCCCTCCGGCCCACTGTGTCTCATGATCCATCACTGTGACAGCGACGAGCCATGCAGCCATGCAATTGTCATGCAGAGCTCGCCCACCCTGCTCAAAACCACCCGACGTGCCCCCCACACACACACTGACGTCTGCGACTGTCTATGCCGTGATGCTGCACATCAAGACCAACGACCCCTCGGTGCAGCTGCCCGTGACGTCCAAGACCGTCAAGCTGTGTGTGGCCATGACCAGAGACGGGTCGGGCCGGGGATTCGTTTCCTTGCAGGTGGGCTGTGCCAGTCAGTCAGTCAGGCGTATCACACCATACCATGGTGTGATACGCATCTTGTGTGTGTGTCTCGTCAGCGAGGCGAGGAGGTGATGCTCAAGGTGAGTGGCGGCCCGAGTGAGACCGACTCACGCTGGTACTTGGCCGACATCGAGACTGAGGCGGCGGTGCTCATGGCTGATGACATTGAGCTGTGGGCCATCCGCTGAGGACAGACAGACAGACAGACAGACACACAAATACGCTCCACCAACACGGGGAGAGACCGACAAAGACAGACAGACAGACCGACCGACATCGATCGCATGAGATGGGAACGGTGGCAGACCGACTTCACAGCGAGTGTTCATCAGACAGTTTGGGTGAAGGAGTTGATCGACTCGCTCATTGTGATGCACGTTGCATGGTATTTGCATGGTCTCTCCCTGTGCAACGTGCGCTGGCTTAGTTTCTTTTGATGGCGCAAGCGATGGCTTTCTTAGTTTCCTCGATGTGACAAACGGTTTCATGGACACAGCATGCCCTCAGGGGCCGGGACCTCGGTGTCCGTTAACGAACGAACAAACCAACATGCACGACACACACCGAATGATATTCGTCCAATCACTCCGAGCAGCCACGAGAGAATGTCTCACACATACAACGCAGCTCAACAATCCTGTCCGGTTGGCCTCCCCCCCCGGTGACAGAGGGGATGTATCGCTGCGCACCACCAGTGCGTGTTGGCTGATGGATCGGTCAGTCGCCGCCCTCCGCCTCAGCTGCGCCACCGTCACCTGCCCAAGGCACACACACACACACACACAGCCATGGGTGGCGCAGGTCGATGTGGGGGCCTCTGTTGTGTGTACCTCCGCCGCCGTCATCCATATCGTCACTCCCATCTCCGCTGCCATCGTCCGCATCTGCACACACAGAGAGAGAGAGAGAGAGAGAGAAGGCACATCATGGATCCATCCATCCATCCATCTGTCCGTACCGTCGTCGCTGTCGTCATCTTGCTTTTGCTGCTGCTGCTGCTGCTGTACTTGTCCGTCGAATACGAATGGCCCCACCGCCCCCAACGCCACGCGAGCCAGCTGAGTGGTGACGGGGAAGCCGTGCTTGAACAGACCACCCCTCTCACACACAGCCGCCTCAGTCGTCACGACACGGACATCGACTGCAGAGAAAGGGCAAGAAGAACGCTCGACATTTGACCAGCAGCACTGCCTCTCTGTCACGCTGACCGGTGTTGTTTCCAATTGTCAGAATCTCAACCCATGCGACGAAGGGGTGACTGCTGTTGGTGAGCACCAGCTGTCGCACACGACCGTCCCCACACCAGTGAGCCTCGCGCCGGCTGAGTGTGGTCGTACAGCCGGCCACTGGTGTGTGGGGCGACTGGGTGAGGAGGTCATTCAGACGGCCGCCACCGACACCCCTGAACCAACCTCACACCAACAAACGATTCGTGCTGTGCCCCTCCCGGCCCCATTGATTCCTTTGGTGTGCTACCTGTTAAGTTGAGTAAATGTGCCGTTGGTCTGGTGAGTCCCGCTGAAGTGCCGGAGGATTATGGAGTTAGCAAAAGACGACACTGACGCATCGATGTGGTCTTGACCTCTACTGAATACCCATCGGGCCCGATACCCATCTGGGGTGGTCGAGTAGACGATGCCGCTGTGAGAGGGGGACGTCTGGGGGCCTGGGATCCCCGCCAGGCTGGCCAGTCGCGCCCTCACAGAGGGAGTCAAACGAACTCAAGACCTCTGGATGGGGGACCCGTGTATGCGCCAAAAGGGCATCGCTCAACGCATCAGTGTCTAGTATGATGGGGATCTCGTCAATGCGTGTCAAGTGTGTGCCTCGTCATCGCGGGGTGGCATCAATCGTTCAGAGAACGAGATCATCACCCAATGTCCATTCATCGTCTGCACCCGCAGCTAGGCCAACCCAATCGCATCACAGCCATGTATATGCACGTCAGAGTCCACGAAGCATGAACCGTCCATCATCCACAATGACATACAAGACGCGAGGCATGGGTGGGGCGAAGCCGCACACCACACCACAAGGGCATGTCGACACACGGGTCATGCCGGTGGTCATACAATGCCACACCCATGAGCGAACGCTCAGACAGCACCGCAGCATCATCAGCAGCACCAGACCTCCACACCACAAGGCACCGGAGCGAGCGGAGCTCAGCGCATCGGGCACATGGGTGGAGGAAGAAGATGTCAGGCAAGCGCCCAGCAGCCCAGCATCACCACCACACCAGCAGAAATGAAAGATCTCCACAACAAACCCAGCCAGAGGCCAGATCTCCACAGCTCAGCATCAAATGACGTGCAGGGAGGCCTGAATTGATGTCGGGAAGGCCAATCTCGTGTCGGTAAGACAGCCGAGGGCCAGCAGAAGGCCTTGTGGGCACAGATCTTCCCAGATCTTGGACAGATCTTGGTGAGGGAAGGCCCAGCGCTGCGATGCAGGAGGGAGCGGCACGCCGGCCAGCGAACTCGACACCTTGACAGACAGAGCCCTCCAGCATGACCGCTGTGCACCCCCTGATACCCTCTTGGGCGCCCTTACACGGCCACACCGGCAACCGCTCCGGGCCATCTCTCTCAGGCCGGAGCCAGCGCACAACGTACCATGCCTCAGGATGCCTGGCTCAGTGCTTTGTTCGCCTTTCTTTGTGCACTTCCCATCCCGCTACCCGCCTGTGGCAGTGGATGGACGCCGCGATGTTAGATGGCGGTTGGATGGCAAGGAGCGTCACCCCAGATGGTTGAATCGCAGGAGGATGGTGTTTTCCAAACGACGAAAGGTCCAATATCAACGAAGATCACGCCAAAAGCGAGGAAAAAGCTCCAAAGCAGGGAATGGGGAAAGAGGGCGAGCTAGGCGATTGGCTAGGAAGCGTAAATGCTCTGTGAGCTAGGCGTGCAAGGAGAGGGACAGGGGGCATGGAAGGCGCAGAATGCTCTCTACGTGTGCTCCTACACGTGTGCCTACTCCCCCCCCCCTCTCTATCCTGGCAACTGCCCGCACCCCCAGCCCAGATCAGCCTGTCAGCCGCCATCTCTCTCTCCTCTCTCACTCTCTCTCCGGCGTGGACCACGAGGGGCGCGGCGGCACCCCTCTGGCTCAAACACGTCCTCTGCACTGAATCCATCGGCAGGTGCGTTGGCCTTGGGAGGGTGGCACGCTGCCACCATCGTGTCACGCGGGCGAGAACCCCTGCCTGTTGCTCTGCATCTCGCCTGCGTGCATCTTCGGATGCCTGCACGCCCTCATGACACCTGACACACATCACCCTGTGTGTGTACATGCGCGCAGGGACTCAATCTGACGCGCCGCAGCAGCTGTCAGGGTCTTCCTCAACGCAAACAATAGCATCAGGAGAGGCGTGAGTTCCACACGGCCTGGCCGAGCATCCGTCAGCCACACAGCCTGTGCGCCTTCCCTCTCGGTCTGCGTGTCTGGTGGTCGTCAGTCAGGCGGCGAGGCTTTTGGGGATGGGACGCAAGCTGTGCGCATATGCATGAGTGCATCCATCCGCAATCGGGTGTCATCGGGATATTCACAAGTCTGAGGCCCACAGGCCACTCAGAGACGTGAAGTCACTCCATAACAGAACGGAGCAGAAGAGGCAAGGCGCTGCGCAACGCGGCCGACAGGAAGCACAGCAAGTACGGCACAGAGGCGAGAGCAAGCAACTTTACCATCGTCCCACTGTCGGCGGAGAGCTACGGACGGTGGGGGGACGAGGCGGCTGCCCTTCTCAACCGTATGGCCCGGCACATGCGGCCACCTATCTATATGGAGGAGGGCGATGTGGAGTTTTTCCGCGAGACAGCAGTGGAGAGGTGGTGGGCTCGACTTAGTGTGCTGCTGCAGAAGGGCAACGCACACATGGTGCGGAGCAGAGCGTGGC
>CDMY01000574.1:9836-25107 GCA_001179505.1 Vitrella brassicaformis | reverse complement strand
GCGGAGAGCTACGGACGGTGGGGGGACGAGGCGGCTGCCCTTCTCAACCGTATGGCCCGGCACATGCGGCCACCTATCTATATGGAGGAGGGCGATGTGGAGTTTTTCCGCGAGACAGCAGTGGAGAGGTGGTGGGCTCGACTTAGTGTGCTGCTGCAGAAGGGCAACGCACACATGGTGCGGAGCAGAGCGTGGCGCGCAAGCAGGTGGAATGGGCAGGAGAGGGCGGCTTTTGCTGAGGGGCTGTTGCTAGAGCGGGGGCCTTTCCACTCTCGTTGATTGCAGGGGGTGGGTGGGTGGGCGTGCATGGGTAGGTAGCGAATGCTTTGATCGTTGCTGTCAATAGTTTAGATGCGAACATGTAATCGACCGTCCCAGCGCATGGACACACGGACAATCTTACCCTTAACCACCACCACCACGCTGTTGCAGGCAGAGGCAGAAACCAACGGCGAGAAAGGGCACTACGAAGCCGTCTCTTCGACTTCTGCCGCCTTCTCCATAGTGATCTGGCGTCTCTCCACCGCATTCCTTCACATCGTTCCAGCTCTCTCTGCTTTTGTGTCGTGTCTTCACAACATCGTCTGTCAGTCGCGGAAGTCGAGGTATTTGGGCAGCGTCACGTTGCGTTTCCGCGTCTGGTGTGTTGGTGAGATGCCGGCAATGGAGAGAGTGATGACGAGAGAACGTCGGGGGAGGTGTTGTTGACGTTAACGATCACACCACACGCACGGTCCGTACGAAACCAAACAGACACGCCTGCGCACCACACCACACATCCACACCACACACCGCACACCGCGCACACAACCAAACCAACCGTCCACACCCATGTACCCCAATATGTGTGTGTGTGATGGGTGAGGTGTGGTGGTGTGACGTACCCTATGCGAGCAGGGGCCACACGCAGCCCACGTGTGGGTTGGCCCACTCAAGTGACACGACACCCACCCTGATGTCACACCACACCACAACACAACACAGAGACATGAGCAGACAGCCAGGGTGCGTGTGGTGCACGAGTAAGTGTGATAGGTAGGTGGGATGACTGGTGTGGTGTGTACCAGTTGTCAGGTGGTTGGTCTGCGCTCCATCGCGGGACACGCCAGACAGCACTCGACACACGGGTTGGTTAGTTTGCATACACCAGCATGGAGGCAGCGAATACATGCCAAAACCGATACAGCAGTGGTAGGCAGCACACGTACCAGTCAGTCGTATGGTGGAAGTCCTCAGGAAGAGGCCATCGACCGACTGGGTTGACGTCAACACAGGTACGCTGAAAACAGGTGAACACAACATGATCCGAACAGATCTCCCCCGTCAGAGGGTAGGTGGTGATGGCATGTGTCCTCCCCCACCGCGCTAGGTAGGCCACAGTGCCTTGTTTGGATGTGAGAGTGTTGCTGGACACGACACACTGTGGCATAGAAAAACCAAGCATGACAAGGACGCAGGGTGACGAGTGTGTGCTCATGCTCACATACCAGTGAAGATGTGCCGGTCCGCGGTGACGATGTCCTCTCACGGATGTGAACTCCTACCTCTCGTGGTTGACGTGAGGTAGAGTGCACACATTCCGTAAAGGTCACCGTACGGGGCCCCGCAATCCATTCATGTTGGCCATCATGGGGGCGAGTCAGTCCATGCACACGCATTTCATCATACACGGATGGCATGCATGATTGGTTCATATATGTGGATGCATTGCTACTCGGACGGCCCTGGATGGGCAGCCATGCTGCCCATCGACATCCTAGCGCGAGCTTTGGCGAGCTTTTGCCAAAAACCCGTGGAAAAAGTTCCATCCATTTGGGGGTAGCTTTTCAGCACACCAGCAGCTCACAGCAGACCCCCCCACCTCAGGGGCATCCAGGACGAGCGAAAAAAACGGTGAAGACAGCAGCAAACAGCACCAGAAGCGGGGAACACACCAAGACAAACAGAGAGAGAACCAATGGGACACTCCAGAAGGCACGTAGAGGGCTTTTGCAAAAAACCCGTGGAAAAAGTTCCATCCATTTGGGGGAAGCTTTTCGGCACACCAGCAGCTCCCAGCAGACCCCCCCACCTCAGGGGCGTCCAGGACGAGCGAAAAAAACGGTGAAAACAGCAGCAAACAGCACCAGAAGCGGGGAACACACCAACACACCAAGACAAACAGAGAGAGAACCAAAGGGACACTGCAGAAGGCACGTAGAGGGCCACACACTAGCAAAGGAACCCATAGAGCACGCTTTGGGCACAACAGCGAAAGCAATAGCGAAAAGGCACCGAATTGAACGCACCAGAAGGAGACCGCCACTGTGACGTCTGCCCCTCAAAGCGCATGAAAAATGTTTCTTTGAAAACCCAATGCCATCTCAGTAGCCAAAACAAACAGCTTTGCAGGCGGAGGCAGAAGTCAAACGGCGCCACGAAGCCGTCTCCCAACCTCTTTCGCGCAAAAGATGATCTGGCGTCTCTCCACTGCATTCCATCACATCGTTGCTCTATCTGCTCTTCTGTCGTCTCTCCACAACATCGTCTCTCCACTACACATACAGGCTAGTGGGGATACGTGAGTGCCTCTAGATAGAGCGAGAACGTTGAGAGAGGTTTGCTTTGTATCATATACATTTTAGCGATATAGTCAGCGGGACAACAAGGCATGTTGATGTGGCTATGTTGAGTGGGTCAGCAAAGCATCGGTGCAGTGCAAAGGTGTTTGCTTTGTGCAGATCAGTTGTGAGGTAAAAGGGATAGGTCCTGAGCTGTTACAGTAAGAGTGCTTGCGTACTGTTTGTTAAAGCTGTACTGGAGCTAATCCGCCGCTCCTCGTCTTTGGTTGTGTCGCACCAGTAGCGGTGTGTTGTGTACCTGTGAGGCATTCATTATGTCGCCTTCACATCATGTCCTTTGCTGTCGCGTCCCTCCCTCTCTCCCTCCTTCCCTGTCTGTCTCCCGTGCCTCTCTGTTGCCACCCTGTCACGTTCGGTGCCTACCTTTTTTGTTTTTGGTATCGTCGCACGTGTCAAGTGGCGGGTCTCTTTTGCCACGCTTAGAAAAGAATACATTTGCGCTTGCCTCTGGTTATGACGGGGGAGGGGGAAGATTGACACAAACAGAAGCCCACGTGCGTGAAAAACCCTGAAAAGCATGAGTTGCCCTCATGCTTTTTCTCCTCGATCAAATGTTCTTTCATTGTTGGACCCCGGAGATCAGTGAGTCTGTGTATTTGTGGATGCGACTGCTTGCATTTTCAATCTCCATTTTCATATCACGCACACACACACACACACCTCTTCCGTTCACCAGACCATTCCACTGCATTCAATCTTTCACTCCTGCAAACTTCCATCCCCATTTATTGAAAAGGCCCCTTGTTTGCCCGCAACCGTTGAAGGGCTTTCGGGACGAAAGCGGTGTCGGTTGTCATCGGGCTCGTCTTTGCCGTCGTCAGCATGAGCCAGGCAGCGACAGAAGGCCGCAGCCCGGATGAGCGTCTCACCCACAGGGTTTTTCAGGATGTCGCAGAGTCAGATTTGGCCAACCTGCACCCTCCCGAACACGAAAGATTGCCGTTTCCACCCAAATGAGGCGTTGTACAGTGCGTCAAGCCCTGCAGCAACAACTGGTGAGACCGTCGAGACATGTCTGCTGAACTCTCATGCGAAACATCATGCCATGCCGTCGAAACGGCAAAGTTTTATCGATGCATCCAGCAAGAATGCCACAGACCCGCTCAATTTGATGTGCATGTGGCCGGCCATCTCGTGGCCAGCTATAGCTAGGCCAGGATCACGGCCGTCTTGTAGTGGTCGGGTGTCTGCCGCCTGGATGCTGTGACGAGTGGGTAGATGCATAGATCAACAGAACCAACGCAAAGCAATGGGAGGAGCGTGCCCCCGGCGAGCAAGCTGGCTGGCGAGTCCCGAATTTTCGTTCCTTCCCATCGTCTCTCAACTGGCGGTTCAGTTTCTCCAACCGTTTCGACGCTTGTGCTTAGACGAGCTTCTTCTCCCATTCATGTATCTACATAATCACGTGCGCTAACCTCTAACACCTGTGAATGCTGTAGGCACCTCTTCCTCCCAGAAATGACTCCCCCTACTGAGTGGAGCTTCATCCTTCCCCCCGTTTTCTCTTCATACTTCCTTTTGCTCAGCTCACATTCGGCTGTGTCTTCCCAGAAGAAGAATGTCCCGCACCCAGCGCTGGCCACACATGATTTGGCACAGTCATTGACGTCCGCCATGTCGACGATGATGCTATCCCGTTCTCGCTTCCGCATTCGCCGCACTCTCTGCTGTTTTGGTCTAGCCAGGTGCTTTCGCAGGCCGATGTCGGGCTGGTAGCAGCTGCAGGGGACTGGCTGGGCTGAAGGGGACGACACGGCCATCGGGACTGACAACGGCAATAGCAACAAGACTCAAGCAAGTCCACGACGTGTGTTCTGTCGTTGGCCCACCCTTGAGTGCCTTTGAGGGCCTGAGAAGCTCGCCACCACGTTTGACGGGCACCACTCGGACGTACAGGTCCGTAAACGTGGCATTGCTGTCGCCTGTAGGAGTGACGTTTTTGGCCGCCATCGAGTCGACGAGCTCCTGAAGTGTGATGATCTCTTCGAAAGCCGTCTTCGTTCGCTCGATGAGGGGCCGCTGGAGAGACACATCACTGTCATTGCCGACGTAAAGCCGCCACTTGCTGATCCCTGGTAGGCAGAGAGACAGGTCAAGTGCATACATTGGTCGGCGTCCCTACCTGTAACGCCATTGAATGAAAAGTGAATTGTCCAGTCCTGGAGCCCGACAGTTGATCGGGAACCCTCAACAGCTTGCATGTTGGCATCGCTGCAGAGAAGGAGCCTCGGTCGTTCTGTCGAGGAACCCTCCCAGTGGTGCAGCAATGGCTGATGCGCAGCAAGGCCTTCGAATTCGCGAACTATGCGGGGGCGATCCTCATGCGTCACTTCGGTGAAGAAAGGCCCTCCATTGCCCCATCCTATTAGCACGGTTTGGGGCCTGCCCCTGAGAAATGATCCGCCCACGTGACCTGGCAGATGGACCCTGATCCTCGTGTGCGTCTCACTTGCCGTTGTCGACAATTTGGATGCCACCGCAGCACATGCTGCTCAGCCTACCGACATAACACAGGGGCCGTTCTGTTTTGTCCCTTTCGCCCTCTGTACGTGCGGATCACTTGGATGGGTGAGTGAAGGACCACACTCGTGTGGCGGTCATCTTCTCTAGGTCCAACTTCAACTCGAGCACTCGTGAGGGTCTCATTCCGCCAATGTCCCACCGACGCCCGTTGTCATACCTGTGACAACAGCATATATTCGTCTGCACCAACACCGAGCCTACATGATGATGTTCCCATTCGCCATCTGTCGCGCATCGTGCTGGCCGAAGAAGGGAGGATCCATGTCCTCGCCGATGAAGGTGAAGTCACTACGTGAAAACAGAAAAGGACAGCCACACCGTGGAGCAACCATCAGCCCCCTGTAGTGAAGTACCTGGTCCGACCGCCCATGCGCCACAAGATTCTGCCTGTCTTGCCACTGATCAGCAAGACCAGGTTGCAGGTCCGCAGTGAGATGATCAAATTGCCTGCCGTCAGGCGAAATACAGTCTGGTCAACGATATGCGGTTTAACGATATGCGGTTTGCTGACCGCGCTCACCGTCCGGCGTCCGTTCGGCATTATTGATGTGATACACCTGGCATACGCACGCGGGGAAGCAGACATGTAGACACTATTATAATGAGCAACTGGCACGTACATCTCCATTATCCGGCTCCCCCGGCAAGATGGGATCGGCATCGTCAATGAAATCATCGATGCTGCGCCACTCCAGGAGCACATCCGTGCTGGCGTCTAACACATGCACCACTGAAACAAGGGGAAGAACATGTGCACACAGGGCACACATACAGCCCCACTGCCTTCTTGCTTGCTGTCTGACCGTTGTGCAGGACGCCATTGACTTTGGTCTTGCCTGTCAGGATCGTGTTGCCCTCCTCATGAAAGAATGCGTTATGATAGTCTAAAGGGTAGCCGTGACCCATTTGGTGTCTGGTCAAATCTTGCATTGAAAAGAAGAATGCTGTTGTTGCTCTAGTGATTTCTTCACCTGTCGACCATCTGGTATGTGGAGTTCACTTCGTACACAGCCATGGCACCATCATTCGGCCTCTGGTCCCATAGCGCCAAACGTCCATTTTGCATGTGTCGCGCGGGTGTCCTCAGTGCACGTGCATATCCATCTCCCTCATCACTGACCTCACCTGCTTGGTGCCAGGAGTGCCCATCTGAGTCTGGCGATGCCATTGTGCGGCCTGGGAGGGTTGCTGGGAGGTGCGCTGGATGGGTGTCACAGTGACAAGGATACGGACCGGATGGCGGGAGGCGTCGTTGCAGTCATCGACTCCTCTTGCCACTACGTGGCGCTATCAAAAGTGACTGCCTGCGTGAAGAGCTGGCGAAGCTCAGCAAGCTGCATGAAGGAGCATGCGATCCATGATGATCGTTACTGTACTACGGGAGCGTTACGATGTTGGCCGTAAAGTTTAACAGGCGCAATGACCCGGGACAAGGCATTCTCACACTGTCTGTCCTTTACTTTTTGGACCCTGACATATGGTAGGCAATGCCCATTTCCATCCAGTCTCTGTCATGGGGTTGCGTCGTAGGAAACATGGCCTTGCCTGGTTCCTCTCCGTCTCCGCCTCCCGTGTATCTTCGAGAAGCGGCCAGTCCTGGAGAGGTCCCTGATGCTATCAAGGGTTTTCACCTGTGCGCTACAGACGTGGCAATCCCCAGCACCTCGAATCTTGAAGATGGTCCGGTGGTTCGGCTACGAGGTGAGAGAGTTCCTGTTGGTGCCTGGCGTCTTTCTGTCCTACCCTGCGGTGTGCAACGAGGGATATGGACCAAACATGACCACGTGACGCCTAAAATGAAGGATTCCGGTGCCGGTCACACGAGTCCTGAGACGGACCCTCCTTGCGAGCCAGCGGTGGACATTATGTATAAGGTAGATGTTGACCGTTTGTCTTAGACAGAATCGGGAGTTCTCGTTTCTTTCTGTGACAGGGCACGACGTATGTGCTGTGCCGTGGACTGGCGCGGACGGCGCTCTTCGATCCGTCTACATCATCATGGCTGCAGAAATCCATGCGTCCCCCCTCACCAGTTCCAGAGCCGCCCTACATCGCATCCCTCTTTGACGGAGAAATCTATCTGTTCAGCGGTCGCACCAGCGATGCCACTAGTGGAAATGATCCTGCCGATGTAACCATCTATGAAGTTGACAATAACAGGTGGAGATCGGGACCTGCTGCGAAGCTCGTCCGTGCGCCTCATGTGGCAGCGGCCATTGATGATTACCTGATCCTCGTCGGAAGCACCTACGAAGGGGGCTTACCGACAACAGTAGTGGTCGAGCTCCTCCCATCGCGCTTCCTTTGCGAGAGACGGAAAACCAAGGCGGAAAGAATGCTCCAAGAACTAAGAGGCCTGCCATGGATCGCTGTTGATGGTGACAAAGAGCACTTCTCATACTTCCTCAATCAAGTTGCGGAGCGGCCGTGTGCTGCGGCGGCAAGCGACGACGGCCCTTCTGGGAATGGAGCAAACGACACACGAGAGTGGAGCAAGGGCCCCCTCCCACCAGCAGAAATCTCTCTAACCGGTCCGGTTTGAGGGCGACATACATGGCTGCCGCCCATATGCTTGCTGTTGTGTCTCAGATGTTCCCCCTGGCACATACTTCACCGGAACAGATGGGTCTCTGCGGGTGTACCGTCCAAATCTGTCAACACGTATATCCGACGTCAGCAAGGGTAATTCCCGAATAGACGAGACACGGTGCATTTATGTTGCGTTTGTACGTGTAGGTAGCAGACGGCAGTACAAGCCCGAATGGCCTTCCATCGCCTTATCTATCTCTTCAGCCTCAGCACCTTTACATGCCACAGAGCCCTACCCGACGTTCTACCTATCCCCACATTTATCTGAGGTGACCTTCCTGTTAACCAACGAGAATGCAGATCGCCCGTCGGGTCGACTTTACCCGATCTTGGAGGGAGACGCATCCGCATTCGCTGTCACGCTCCCAAACAAAGAGAGGCATCTCATCGAAGGGATTCAACCAAAAGAAAATGTCACTGTGACAGTGAAATGGCGTGGAGATCAGTCGATTGACGACCTTCCACATGTTGGCTTTCTCCGCATTCGGAGAGATGTAGGCATTGCACTTGTGCTTTCTCGTCAGCACGCGCTCCTTGGAGCACAAATCCCCTGAGTGTGCAGGTGTGGGTTCTATTCGTGGCCGACAGTAGGACTCCTTCCCACCAGCAGTCGGCACCAGCAGATGAGAATGCCATCGACCGCATCGTCGCCGTTGGAAGCAGGAGTGGTGCAATCGAGGCAAGCCGGGGAACATCTGCCTGGGAAAATGTCAAAATAAGGAGTTGGCTTTCTTGTTGGCCATGTTGCAGCTGTCTGGTAGGAACTTGAGCGCAGCGCTTTCGCGAGGCACATCTTACGGGGATACGTCGACATCCATGGACTTCTCGTTCATCCTCGATGAAGCGGGACCCTTTAGAGGCACGACAGTTGCCGCTATCGTGGGACGAGAGTTCCCTCCTCTCTTCGTTGCAACGAAGAGAGGAGCGTTTCTGCATGCAGAGCTCAAATCGGATGTATTAGCAGTCGACTATGATGGAGACGGCCACGAATCTATCTTTTTTGACGTGAGCCAGCAATTTGAGCAGACACCTTCGGGCCGATCCGGGACGAGTTACCAGGCCAGCAGTGTGCATATGTTCGGTATCCAATGGCAAATCTGCAGGCATCGGCATCTCACACACATGAGTGGGGACAATCTCTGGTCAGCTACAGTTTCCAACTCAACGGCCAAACCATCAAGGAATCAGTAAGGATGATTGGACTTGCAGAGTCCGAGTCCGACGTTGTTCTTATCTTTCTGCTCTGTGTCGCACATCGGCATGCCTTTGCCAGACTTGTGAGGAACATGAGAGTAATTGCGAGCGGACTGCGCGACCGCGCATCCCCATCGGCACGCACAATTTCGAGGTGACTGTCGGCGACAGAAATGGACAAACCGCTTCGTTGGAGAAGGAAGTCCTGGTAGCATCTGTGGATGAGGTCCCCGGTTGCGCATTGGCCATCTACAATCTCTCGTTCCCCCAAGCGCGCAAGTCCTGGTTGGAATGGACGGCCAACAGTGAGACTTTATCTGGTGCCTTCAGCCTCACGGACGGTGGTGAAACACTGGTACCCAGCTGGGTTACATCCAGTGCTGTCGCACTGGCTGAAAGTGGAAGCATCAAGCAGGGACAGTCGCCGTTCGAGGTGTGCGGAGTGGCTCCGGACACACAGTATGAAAGCTTCATGGACTGGACACTCAAGGAGAACCTCCTCATCAGAGCACTGGTATGCATGGCTGGTGATGGCGCCAATTAACTGCCTCCATGCACTGTCTGCTCTGCTTCTCTGTCTCTGGGTGCTTCTGCTCAAAGGCGATTTTTGAGCTTGACGACAACGATGGGCCTCCTCCCAGCATAAGGGTGAAAGGCGGTGAAAAAGCTGCTGTATGGGTAGACGGCACCAGATACATGTTCTTCGACGCTGACAACGACAGGAAATTCATTACCATCCCAATGAGCAAGAATTCAAGACCAAATGTAGAGGTCCGGTGGCTTATTGAAGAAGCCACAACATTTCCCCTCAAAGTTGACGTGCGCACCAAGGGCCGCAGGTGGCAGTGGAAACACAGCCAGCGATCATGGCTGCCGTAAGACAGGCACACCGTCCACGGCTTCCCAAAGAGCATGCGCATCCGTTCTCAGGTTCATCAACAAGATTGACCCTGACCGCGTACATCCCGATGGAGGGACAATTTCTCTAGATGGAGTCGGATTTTTGGCGCCACAAGGAAGGAGTCAGAAAGAGGCGGTATAGGGGTCTCCTGCAGGTGTGCCCTCTTATCGCTCTAGACAAGGGAAAAGGGCATCCTTCATTTAAATGAGAAGGTCTTCCGTCGGATGGATGTGCCGAAAGGGGATTCAGGCGATTCGCCAGGCATTATAAGCTGGAATGGAATGCGAATTGAACTCAGAACACCATCTGTATGTCAGCCCGTCCCACCATGTTTTCTCTTTCTCCAACTGTTGGATATGTGTTTGATGCTAGCTTCATGAGGGCAGCGTGAGCCAGATTAAAGTGAGCATCGATGGAGATTCCGAGTCAAATGCGAAACGCATCATGCATACGGCAAAAGCTGGCGGCAGCTTAGAGGGGATCGCCTTCCAGAAGATGAAGGAGGTTCTCAACGTCGTCGAGCGACTCGGAGGAGGGCATCGTCAGGGAGGTGAAGGGAAGCCGAAGGGAAGCCGAAGGGGAAGAGGATAGATGTGGCCCCGCAAGTACTGCAAGGCGGGTCTATTTCAACTGGAGTCTGGGCGCAAGACGGAAAGACACTGTTTATGGGAACAGTGAATGGGCAAGTGTTGAGCGTAGCCTTCAAGAGTAATGACGAGGTGGACAAGAGCTCATTCCAGGCTTACGATGCGATCAAAAAGAAGTATCCCGATGATAGTATTGCCGGCATCCAATGTGCGATAAGACATTCCATACAACGCACAGGACACACGCACTGTCTCTCTTCTTATTTGTGTTGCTCAGTCGACCCCACGCAAGACCCTGAGGATCCGCACCTTTACGTTGCGCATGCTCCTTTCTTCTATTGGTGGAAGCAGGGGTATCCCTGTTTCAATGAAAGCCTATGTTACGTGCCTTTTCCGGCACGGATTTCTCGCCTGTCCGGGCCGGGCTTCTCACAAGAGACGACACTTCTCGAAAATTTGCCTTAGTCGAACTGCGACCACAGCGTCAATGGGCTACACTTCGATAACGACGGCAACCTTTATGCAAATATGGGGAGCATGACGAACGCCGGCTGGCCTGGTAGGTCACCGTCATGATAGTCACTGCGGCATTATTCTACTGTCTACGTCGTGTCTCGCTCAACTTAGGCTGCACTCTTGGCGGCTTGCCAGAATCTCCTCTCACTGGGTCACTCATGAAGGCAGGCAAATTGAAAATGATCAGGAACTAGCATCACTCTCCGCTGCGCGTCATTTCTCTCGCTGACGGCGCCTCTGCTCCTGTGCTTGCGTTCGTGCGTAGGTAGAGGTACGCAACCCGAAACTGACCAAGCGAATCAAGTATAAGTATTACAAGACAGGTGAACTCGTTGAAAAGCCCAACCAGGTACGTTGCAAAAGGAAGAAGATGCCCGGAAGCCTGAGGCACGCACTCTGTCGTCTCTGGGCTGCAACAGCTAGAAGGCGACCGCTATGCCCTTGCGGACTCGGTGGTTGGCATCTCGATCTGGTCATCAGGTTTGAGGAATAACTACGACAGTGTCTTCACCACAAATGGTGGAACCAGAGACTGCCTGACACACGGAAAAATGCTGTCTGTCCGTCTGTCCGTCTGTCTGAATAACTTGTGCAGAGGAAACCTACATTATCATGAATGGTACACTCCGCAACGAATGCTTTGCGTTAGACCTAACAACGGACTTTTCAGGTCCGAATCTTGGGTCTGGTGTGCCGGTTACTGGACCTCCACAAGCGAGAGGATGCACACCACAGGATTTCGACACATGGGACGAGTGCAGGCTGGACTCGAGAGTGAAGAGCGAGACCGCCGTGAATCCGGTCTTTATGCCGAAGCCTTGGCCAGTTTCTGAAGACGAAATGAGCAAGAACTGCCAGCCTACTCTTTCCACGCCCATATTTTCTCCCGACCGCATTTTTCGTTCCTTCGAGGGAGCTTACCATGGGCACCCGAATCCTGCTCGAGCCCGCAACTTGAACGACACCAGACAATGGTACCTATAGCAATGCAGGTCCATCTTTTTATGTCCATTGTACTTGGTGCATTCTCGAGGTATCACGGTGTGTATATGGAAGCTGGCGTGAACTTCACGGAGGGCTGGGCAATCCCATCATCCACAACGGGGGTTACCGAGTTCAGGGGCGATTGCTTCGGCGGAAGGCTCCGCGGGGACCTTCTTGTGGCGAAATGGGACACAAATATATTCCTCGTCGACTTGCCCGATGAAAACAATGAAGAGCTGTTGGTCACGTTAGTAATACTCGAGTGACTGCACAGCATCTCGTGCCACCTGTGTCTGGTTGGTGTGTGTGTATGTGCAGCGACCTAATGGACGTGGAGAACTACCTTGATATCCAATACGCCCCGGGGTGCAACATCATAATGATGGGATACAAGTACGGCGACGTTGGTGTCATTTCGCCGAGCAACGAAGCATTGACGGAATTTGAAAGGGAAAACGGAAGTTTGCCCGAGATATACGATATTTCCCCGTGGCGAGGCCCTGCGAAGTACGGAAAGCCCTTTGTAATCGGAGGCCGCCGCTTCACAAATGGGAAGCGAAGAAAGCCAGTCGAGGTGCGAATAGGGGGAGTGAAGGCCGAGGTGAAGAACTATGGCGACGCCCGTATCGAAGGCATCATTCCTGCCCAAGCCGCACAGAGCGAGGTCCATACTTCTGCCGGCCTTGTAGATGTCGTGGTGCACTTTTCAGACGACACCTTAGACATCCTCAGAAAAGCCTTTCTGTTCCTGAAGTCATCACACTGAAGTCTTCACACTGAAGTCTTCACACTGAAGACAGCCCTGGTGGCAGCAACCAAATCGGCCGAAGTGTCCAGCACGATGTGCCCGCATTCCGCACACTGTCGAACGGAGAAAAGCCGCTCAAAGGAAAATAAAAAGGACAAAACAAAACAGGCACCTCACAGCCCCGCTCTAGGGCTGCGAGGTGGCTGTCTGGGATCTGGATATTGTGAATGTGTGTATCGTGTTGCATGTCTCATGCTTGTTTGCAGTGTGTGACATGTGTTCGTTCGCAACAACGAGCGTTGTCGATTGTCTTTGCAAGTATTGCTCCCCTTTGCTTGCTTGGTATGGACTGATGCTTAGACCACCTTCGTCGCCCGTTCATGTGTCTACCTGATAAGCTAGAAAAGCAAAAGCTAGGCGATTCTCTGGGGTCCCAGGGTTATTTGCCTTTCTGGATTCTCGGGGATGTATGAGTTTTCGGTTGTCGGTTGTCCGCGGAAGAAGAAAGATGAGAGAGGAAAAACCCGCCTCATTCGCCTTGCCCATTCACGAAGGGCTTTACATTCCCCAGATCTTAAAGGGCAGACAAAGGCGCCGGACTTGGAAGCCCAGGCTGCTAGTGTGCGTGCCAGTGTGCCGGGGTCATGTCCATGGGGTCTGTCTTCGATACTCAGCACAATGACAGGAGGTGTCTGATGAGATGGCATGGCTCAGATGTCAAATGGTGCATCCTTTTCGTACGATAGAAGCCAGGTTCGATAGCTAAGAAGAGCCTGGATCAGCCCAGAGCCATGACTTTGGAACAACCGATGTCGTGCCATCACTGAAGTGGACAGCCACATCCACAAGCTCCTCTCCGTGAGCAGGGCTCTCCACAGCGGGAATCACACCCTCGATACGTGTATCCTGCATGCGCAGACGCCCAGGGCATGAAGTAGACAAGCCTGCTTTGATGCATACGGTTTGCGACGCGATAGCACAGTCGACGCCGTCGATGACGAATTTGGTGGCCCTGCGGGGCTCAGAGGGCTTTGTCTCGCCCTCTCCATTCATGTTATAGCCACCTGGACTTACACTCCCTGCCTCCTTTTCCTCCTTTCCTCCCTCCCTCGTGCTTACCGATGATCACCTTGTGCTCGAATCGGTGACTGCCTCTCCACGGGGTGACGTCTGGGAGGACATGCACAGTGGTTGAGGCCAGCAACATGACATTGTCTGTTTGGTCGCCTCACCGAATGCCGTGGGTCCCGAATTCGATTTGGCGTCCTCGTCGTCGGCCATGATATGTCTAATTTGGTCATTCGAGTAATCCAAGGTAAGGATACTGCAGCCGGGACCGTAGACCACCTAAACCATCCACACACTTGCTGCTATTCTTCTTTCTCTGTGTGTCAGTGTTGACCTCAAGTCCGGTGACTTCGCCTCCTTCGAGATGGGAAATGTACACGTCCTCCCCCTCCTCCTCGTCCAGATAGGGAATGTCAACCCGCCAGATCCAGCCGTTCCACTTGGCGCCCAGCAAGTCGCCACGCATGGCTCCGGCAAAGCAGTTGCCTAAGCACAAGGGCAGCATGCATGGAATCATGCAGTGCCGATCTGTTAGCCCGCAGATAGATAACCTCGGCTATAGCCTAACTACCCTGTATGTGTAGTGGAGAGACGATGTTGTGGAGAGACGACACAAGAGCAGAGAGAGCTGCAACGATGTGATGGAATGCAGTGGAGAGACGCCAGATCACTATGGAGAGGATGGTAGAGACGCAATGGAGAGCGGGGGGAACCTTGGGGAGACGGCTTCGTGGTGCCCTTTCTCGCCGTTGCTTGCTCTGCCTCCGCCTGCAACAGCTATTTGTTTGGCTACTGAGATGGCATTGGGTGCTCAGCGAAACACTTTTCATACGTGATGGATTGCTTGCAACAGGTCCAGGTGATGGGGTGGGTTCGTGCTCGTCTGTCTGTTGCGTTGGCGCGTAGTGCAAGTATGTGTGTGCGTGGTGGGCGGCGCCGCTGGAAGATACGCCAGGCGGGCGCTGAGGATGGTGCTGGCATGTTTGTCGCATGATTGAGGGTTGGTCGATGTTGACGCAGTTCGTTTCATGAGAGACCGACAGACGCTGCCTGCCGTTGCGCTATGAGTTAATGTATGTCATCACTTGCAACACACATTTTTTATGCGCTTTGAGGGGCAGATGTGTGGCGGTGTCTTTCTGCGTTCGTTTTTCGCCGTCTCTTTTGCCCTTCTTGCGCCAAGCGTGGTATGGGTTTCCTTTGCTAGTGTGTGACCCTCCTACGTGCCTTCTGCAGTGTCGCTTTCCCTAGGGAAAGCAACGGCGGGCGAGATAGTTTCTGTGCGGGCAGATAAGCTACCCATCGTATGGCATGGCATGTCTGGCTGCCCTCTGGGCGATGTGACTCTTTCCGCGGGAAATGGGGAGTATCGCTATGATGATGTTGCGTCCTTGCCTGCGGTGCCATACATGTATGTTCCGAAGAGTCAGGAGGAGACTTTTTTCATTGCTGAGTTCTCCAATTCACTTGATGACTATAGAAAGCACTAAGGGGCTGTTTGTCTATGTGTAAACTGATACCTGCGTGGGTGGGTGGGTGG
>CDMY01000573.1:0-43424 GCA_001179505.1 Vitrella brassicaformis | reverse complement strand
ACAGCTCGGGTACGACGTAAGCGTCTGATGATACACGAGCCAAAGTGATGGAAGGGTGGATACGATCATGTGTGTCTCCCCCAATTAGATACGGAGACACACTTTCGATTGCTGCCTACATCTTATATCTGACGGATTCTTCCAAGATCGCACAACGCTTTTCTTTCTCAGCGATCTCGACATTCTTCCGGTGAGGAGTGTCGTTGGGATTTCGCCAGTGACAAACCATCCTCATTTCTGACGGCATGTGTTGTCCATTGGTCCGTCAGAGCTGGACATCATCGAGCAACACAGGAAGACACTCAAGATACGATGGTGGTACTCATGGGCAAACCGGGCGCAGGTACAGTACGTGTTGGTCAGTCAGTGGGTTGGTGGATGGATGGATGGATGGATGGCTGGTTGGCACACACCACAAGCGGCCGAGATCCACGAGCTGGATCAGCAGGAGGAGGAGGAGGAGGCGCTGCGGGGCTCTGATCGAGGTGACCGCGACGACACGGGCGCTGCTGCTGCCGAGGAGGACCATAGGGAGGAATGGTTGGAGAGGGCAAGGGCGACGGTCGAGCGGAGCGAGGTCAACAAGGCCACCTACCTCGATGACGTGGATGAGGTCAGACACATCCATCCTGCCCTCTCTTTGCATATATGCGTTGCGATGTCGTGTGGTGTTATTTCAGGTTCCCTTCCCCCGCACGCCTCCGCACCCGCAAACTCCCGCGCGCGCTACCCGCACACTCTCGACCCCTCGCGAGCAAGGATGCCTTGCCGCTCTCTCACGGTCGTGGTGGCCCTCCTCTCTCTCTCCCTGGCCTTCCAGCCCCTCCTCGTGCGGAGGAGGTCCAGGCCGAGTCCTACCTCATCACCGACCCTGAGGAGTGTCTGGGCTTGCTGCCCGCACTCTTCGGGGTCAGTGACGACGGCGGCCACGTCCCGCCCGGGTGGGACCTCTCGGCTGACGACCTGCAGGCCATCATGGGCAAGTGAGAGCAGAAGAACCCGCTGCCCGATGACGACGAGGCCGACGAGGGTGGGGATGACGGCGAGTGGTACTACAATGACGACGAGGACGCCAGGGCGGGAGGGGCGGGGCGCGGCCGCACCAGGTCGACGGCCAACATGACGAAAACAACGACGAGCTGCCAAGTAAGAGAGACACCCATTCATGTGTGTGTGTTACCTTGTGTGTGCGTATGTGTCTGTGTGTCGGTGTGTTCAGGTGCCGCACCCGCGGCCTTTGCTTATGCTGCCGCTGCTGCTGCTGCTGCCACTCGACCTCGTCCTCCTGGCGCCCGCCAGCCGCCCCTCGTTCTCCGGGGCAGCAACACACACAGCCTTCCATAGCTATACACAGCCACACCCACCCACCCCACCCCACTATGCGCATACTATGCACACACACAGACAGAAGACAGGCACCAACACACACATGTAGAGGGAGATTTCTGGAAGGGGTAGCTGTGCCATGCATGTGCTATCGCGTGTTTTCTAATTGAGCAGCGGTGGGAGAGTAAGAGATGTACAGAGAGGGGGGGAGAGACCGACCGACCGACACAGATTCAGCGAGGGGGGAGCCGTGTGTGCTCGAATAGGCGGGCAGGCTGATGTTGCTTTTAAGAGCGCTGCTGGTGCCTGCCACGACAGCGACAGCAGCATGCAGGACAAGGCGCAGCGTCTGGCCCGGCTGCTCAAGGGTGTGACCAAGCCAGAGAAGGACCGCATGCTGGAATGATCCTTCGGCCACTGCGCCAATACGACACTCAGGTATGACCAGAGGACTTTTCATGACCTTTCTACATCTCATGTCTCCTCTGCCTTGTGTAGATCGCCGCCTACATTTTATATCTGTGGGCCTTTTCTGCTCTTCTGCCGATGTGCCACACCTATCGTCATGCCCCACCCCGCTTATTCGACACTGCCCTGCCGACCGCCATGCCCATTGATTCATCTCCGCCCCTTTCATCCGACCGGCAGTTGGCAGCAGACGTCCTCCACCACCCACGTGGCCTTCACTACATCGCCGTGGCTCAGCTGAGTGGCGGACCGCATCCACTCGCGATGGCCGCTCATGATGGTCGCATGTGACGGATGCGTGGATAATAGGCAGACAGGCAAGACAGGCAGGCCGATTTTGCTTTTAAGAGGGTTGCTGCTTGTCAAGGTGTTTTGTGAAGAGAATCCTTGAATATGACACACATGAACGTGAAGTGTCTCCACCCCCACATATCAACAAGAAGCTGTCCATCCATCCATCCATCCATCCCCCCATGCACCGGCTTCACGACCACCCGTGGCTAGAAATGTCAGCTGTGCGCACCCTCACAGACAGCCGTCGTCCGTCCTTCCCACTCTGTGTACACGAGTCAGTCAGGGGATAGACAGATCCTCGCCGAGCGCTGAAAGGCCTCCGAGTCCCTCCACTCACACCGCCGACCATCACCCATCAGTGACCCACACAGCAACACCAGGCTTGCTGGTAGCGATGAATAACGAAGACACCACGGCTCGCTCCTAAACAGTGAACACCACACACATGGAGAGAAGAAGAGAAATGCATGGCTGACAGACTTCGTGTGTGTGTGCAGGTTTTCTTCCTCCGCCTCCGCCGTTCGCTGACGCACACCTGGCACACAACAACACAATGGCAGAACGCATCTCGCATGTGTGAATGATATCAGCCTCCTCACAGACAATTGCAAAGCCCCAGATCTGCTTCAATTTCTCGCGCGAGTCGTCAGCATGAGGCGGCGGCTGTCAGAAGATGTGATGCCTTTCGCTGTCGCTTGGCGCGGGCGCTTCACGCCCTACTCCGCCGCTTGTCTGCGAGCTCGAAGACGATCCACTCGGAGAGACAAAGGGAAAGGGCTCGGAGGGAAGGTGAGAGGGGAGGGGAGGCGTGTTTGTTTCCGTTGTTGTTATCGTCCGTCTGTCGCCGGTTCTCGCTGACTCAGACGTGAGTGCCGTGGTCAGTCGGCTATGGAGGAGTTGACGGAAACCATCGCCCATTTGGAGTTGCCGGACGCCGTCAAGGCTGAGGCGTACGCACTCCTTCTTAAGCTCCTCAGAAAGTAAGAAGGCGACCAACAGAAGATGCTGAAGGCGTATGTTGTTCGGTTCTGACTGTCTTTCTGTCCGTCCGTCAGCATCGTATCGAACCCCTCAGAGGCCAAGTATCGCACTATCAAGCGGACCAATGCCACCATCAAGGCCAAAGTAGGCAGGCCAGAAGGAGAGATGGATGGACAGAAACAGGCGGCAGGGTGCGAGATGGGATGCGTGTGTGCGTGGGTGTTCTGTCGTTGACACAGCTGTTTCTGGACGGGGCGCCCGAGGGCATTCTGTTTGAGGATGTCATCAGGCATTGCGGCTTCAACGAGGTCCGAAAAAAACACACGCCTCCCCCACCGCCGTGTGTGTTTGTTCAGCAACTGTGTGTGCATGGAACAGGTTGGCGAGACGTTCGTGTACCCGATGTCTGCGGCCGCGTCTGCCCTGGAGCCCTTCTGCGACACTTTTGAGGGCATCCTAGTCAGCCTCAACCATGAGCCACAGCAGCAGTCGCAGCAGCAGCCACAGGTAAGGCAGGCGGGCATTGGCGTGAGGGCTCCTCATCCATCGGTTGTGTGTGTGGTGTGGCGTGTTCTTCGTTCAGGTTTCGGTTGAGCGGCCCAAGTTTCAGAACATTGTCCCTGCCCAGAAGACACTGCGGGCGCAGGCAGAGCTGGTAAGGCTCAATGACCAACACACAACACACAACACATGGTACACACAGGCACGTCGTATGCATCTCTTTCTTTTCCCACCACACACACCGTCTTTCTGCAGAAGAGTCACAACGAGCAGATGGCGCAGATCCGGGCAGAGAAGCGCAAACAGTTTGAGGTGAGTGAGCTGGGCAACACGTGTGACCGGCAACACCACAGACGGACCATTCGCCCTTTTGTGTGTGTCTGGCATGTGCCTGCAGGGTCCGGCCAGCCCTGGCTCGATGAGCCCCAAGGCCTCTGGGACGCTGGCGCCGCCACCAGATAACGTCGGGCCGCGATCGGAGAGCTCCAACAGCATCTCTGGGTGGGGGTGGGTCGGTGACTGGGACAGGCAACACCAGGACATGACGGGTATAGCTCAGCAGACGTGCTCTCCTGTGTTCGTGTGTTTGGTGGCTTCAGCAAGTCTGACAGTAGTGCTCCCAGCAAGGGCGGCAAGACGGCGTTTGACTTCAAGAAACGGATCGACACTGCCGAGGCCATCAAGGTGCGTGTGTGAGATAGGGGGAGCGGGAGGGACAGATCTGGGACACAGGGACAGCAAGCCCTCCATCTCTCTCTGTGCATTGCAGAAGAGCAACGATGAGTTGAGTGCCCTTCGCGCGCAGCAGCGGGCCAGGTTCAGCAACTTCCAAAACGATCCCAACCGATATGACGCACCCCAATACCAACAGCCGGTAACCAACAACACAACACAACACATCATGCCACACCCAACACACCAACAACACCCCATGTCGGTGCCCTCCGTGTGCAGCCCTCCTCCATCCCTCCGCAGAGCGGCAACGCTTCTGGCTCGTCGGGGATAAGCAAGTTCTTCAACACGCTGTTCGGCGGCGGCAGCTCCTCGTCGGGCGGGGGAGGTGGCGGGGGTGGGGGGAGTGGCAAGAAACCAGGGCCGGGCGGGGGAGCTGGAGCGGTCAAAACCATACAGGCACGGACACTGGCAGATGGATGGCACTGTGTCGACATGTCTCATGTGTGCTTTGCCCGTTCGTGGCCATGTGTATATGTGCGTGTGTGTTCAGGACTTGCCCAAGCCCCCTCCCCCTAGGGGCGGATGACGCTAAAGTGGACCTTCCGTTGGTAGGACGACATACACACACCACGCAATGACTCGCGCTCTCACATGCAGCGGTGCTTGGTTTCTCAGGCGGTCGCGGTCAATCGCACGGCGGCAAATCGACGGAAGGGCCACATTACTCATCTGGTCGACGGACGGCCTCCATACTCGTGCTGCGACGAATGACGGGGGGCGGTGAATCCTGCAGGGAGCCGCCCGCCTGATGTGTTGCGTGCGCGAGGGGGCTGGGCTGTCGGCCATGTTGTTTGTTTGGTTATGGCACGTGCTTTGGGGGGTGGGTGGGGGATTTGTTGCCTAAAGACAGACCGGTGTGTCTTGTTACTGTGCTTCCGGCGCAGTACCCCTGCGCGCGGACTGCACGATGGGCAGCCACAACACAACACGGGAGCGGGAGGACTTTTTGTGTGGTGTGTTGGTGCGGTATGGTTGCTGCGTTTGTGGATGGCATGCTGGCGTGCAGTGCATGAGTTGCATCCACGTGTCAAGTTTTTGCTGCCTCCTGTGCACCTGCGGGACGGTGTATACCACGCATCAATGCCTACGAGTGTCCGTCAGTTAACTGCCTAGCGGAAGGGAAGCACCAACCACTGCGCGGCCTCAATCAAGGCTGCTCACCCTGCCCCCCCGATGCAGCCATGTTGCGCTTCAGCTCCAGTGTCTTGTCGATCAGACGTCTCAGCACAGGCAGCCACCTGACACACATGACACACACATGTGGTCTTCTTCGTGCATGCGCACTTCAGCTGTGTGTACCGACCGGTATGTGTATGCGGCCGGGTCGTATTCGCGCGCGAGTGCCACTGCCTCTGCCGTCAGCTCTGCACGATAAGCTGGGCTCTGGATGAGCCTGTCGAGCAGCCGGATGGCCTGCTCGTCCATGTCCACCACCGTCCTCATCTTTGAACGCAGAGTCACATCATGCACCCCGGCCACCCTACAGAAACACCCCACACCCCCACACACACTGCATAAGCACGTCCGCCACTCTCTGCGTCTCTCACTCACCCGTGGTGTGCGATAGTGGGAATGCCCATGGCGAGGTGTGTGACGAACCACGATGGGAAGGTGAAGAGCCGCCGCTCGTCGGGGGTGGTCTCGTCGACCTTCTTGGACAACACGGGAGTGGCGTCGGGCGAGCTGGAGGGGGCCCACACCACACCGATGTCAAAACGAGACAGCTCATTTGTCAGCAAAGCTGTCGCGTTCTGACACAGACAGACAGACAGACGGAGAAGGAGGGAGAGACACGTGTAGATGGATGTCTGTGTGGATTTATTTGTGGTGTGTCTCGGACCTCCTGCAGCGCCTTGGATCTCTCCTCCCGGTCCTTCCACACATCGTTGGGCAAATCCAACACCCTCACCTTATCTGCAGACATCAAATCAATCAGCCACCCACACACCACTCTGACCTTTGCGTTGTGTGCCGTGTGTCCTCTTTTCCCTTGCCAACCTGGTGTGTATCGCCGCTTGACATGTGTCTTGACTTTGTCGATGAACGACCGGACGCTCTCGCACCCAGGCTTGAAGCAGCAACCGAGGGAATCCTCTTTCCCTGGACACCTGCAATGCAGAGAAGAAGAATCCACAAAAACGGTATTTATGTGTAGGACTTTTCTCCCGCACCCGATGCTCTCGCTGCAGCAGCTCGTGTGAAAGCCGACTGTCAAGGGTCGGTCGGCAGGATTGGCCAGATCGGTTGCCTGAGACAAGGAAACTATGCGGTGGACCTTCCCTTGTGTTGATGCTTTCTATGTGACGGTCATTGTGACCTTCGCGAGTGCCTGCAGGCGCCACACGCTCTCCCTCTTGACGGCCAGAGGAGCAGGCAGCAGAAAGACATCGGGGGGGTCGCCGGGCAGCTTGGCGGCCTCCTCCCGCCACTTCTGCCACATGTATAGGTTGCTGGTCAGATACACAGCCACTGGGACGCCCAGTGTGGGCACGACCCCATCGATGACCGGCCCTTTGGCGGCGTCGTTGACCAGGACGGCGTGAGCGGTCGAGTACAGCACGTCCTCGTCTAGACAATCGCACCTGGACCAAGAGAAAGAGTCCTTCCGTGTTTATTCCTGCTCTCTGTGTCTCTGTTCGTCTGTCTGTCTGTCTGTCGGTCTGTCTGTCATACCAGCCATTGACGTGCACGGCCGCCAGGAACCGGAAGCCCATTGTGCCCTTCGACCCCGAGCGGAAGCAGGCCGTGTCGCACGACAAGCAGCTGGCGTGCAGCCGGATGCGCCCCTGGTCCTGGGGGCTCTTGGACCAGTCGAAGGTCTGTGTGTTGAGCTCCCTGATGAGCCGCTCCGTCTCGTGGCAGAGGATATGGGAGGACCCGTACTTGTTCATGGTGTCGCCGTTGATCAGCCAGATGAACACACTCCCCCGCTGCTCATACCAGTCCAGCAGAGTCTCCGGGTCCAGCAATGAGGCGGGAGGGAACACCACCGGGGGCGTCTGCTGTGCCAGCTGTGAGTCCAGCAGCCGCACGTCGAGATCAGCAAACCGCTCCAGCCAGTTCTTGACGACGCCTGCCGTGCCCTCAAAGTCCTCACTGTCGTACATCATGGCATCGACAGGCAGAGTGCGGTTGGCATCCTGGTGGCTGGCCCTGATCATCCTGGGCAGCATGACGTGAGCAGCAACCGATTTGACCTTCTTTCTGCCCGCTTTCCCCTGCAGATAGGGGCCGCCGCCCTGGCCGCCTTGTGTGTGTGTGGTGGTGGTGCCACTGCCCCCGTTCTGCCAGACAGCGTTGAAGACCTCCATGAATGCGTATGCGGCCAGCCAGAGGGCGGCGACGATGAGGGAGATCTTGATGATCTTGGCGCGGTAGTTGACCCAGGCGATGGATACCTTGTTGGGCTCACAGAAGCCATTAGATAGCTTGATCTTCTCCTCTGATGCGTCCGTAGCGTTGCTGCTGCTGACAGCAGGCTGTGCGCCGCCTGCAACGTCGGCGTTGCGGGAGGTCGCAGCGGTAAATCCGGCACTCATGGCGTCTGGAGTATCGGCGGATGAGGGCTTCAGTTTGATGAGCGGCATCTCTGCCGGAAAGGTTTGATCGCGGCGAGGATCTTTAATCATTCTGGCCGTGCAGCTCTTGCCAGCTGCGTCATGTACAGTACTGGCCAGTCCAATTCCACGCACAAAACGTCAAAACAGCGGCCCGACATTTGTCCGAGTGCCATGAATGCATCCCGCATCACATTCATATTTTGCTCTGTACTCGGACGTCTTCCTCATGCAGCTCGGCATCGTGACCCAACTTCTGCAATCAGGGAGATGAACAGACCCAGACACAGAGAGGAGCGGGTGTTCACGCGCATCGCACATGCACTCTGACTGACAGACAGACCTGCAGGAGGTCGTCTGCCACCCTCAGCACCGAACTCTCCTCCCGCCCCTCGACCGTGACGCACACGTAGAACTGCATTCATCCATCCAACACGCATACACATGACATGTACGCGGACGTCAGTCAACACATCCATCATGCAGCAATCGATGTATATGTCTGCACGACCGACCGACCTGTAGCGTATGGTACACTTTCCCTTGGTCGGTCACGATGGTGCTGGCCCCGCTCTTTGCACTCTCACCAGGTGGGAGGTCTGTGTCTGTCTTGCCGTGTTCGTTGGACGGGAAGAGGCTCCGGGGGTAGGAGCCGATGGACACCTCGGGGCATGCCTTGGCGGCATCACCCAGGATGCCGGCGATCGAGCCCTCAGCCATTGACGTGTAGATGATGCGACGATAAAAGCTGACATCTGCACAGATCGACAGAGATGCCATCCATCCAGCCACACATGGACGCGACGTGCGCAATCGTTGGTCAACTATAGTAGGGAAGTTCACTCACTTTTGGCCTTGAAGAGGTCTTGGTTTGCGGTGAGCATCTTGGCAAAGAGGTGTGGCACTCCGGGCAGTATGTGGACATTGCGGACACGCACCAGCGGCACCCACAGCCCCTCGGTGTTGTACACCGTCGAGCCGGCAGGGATGAGCGCCATCCGCTTACGCGCATCATTCAACGGCAGGTGGTCAGGATGCCTGATGTATGCCATCAATACAAGCACACACAGAGGGAAAGTCTCCTCGTGTGTGTGTGTGTGTGTGTGCGCGTGTGTTCATCTGTTCACTTACTTCTGCGCATAAAAGTCCTCCATGGCCGCGAGAGTGGGCTGGTGATATTCCAGCGGCGCGTCAAACGCCTGGCCGATCGCCTCATATGTCATATCGCTGCACAGAAATGGCGACGGCAGAAAACCATCACGTACACCTGCCGTTGGTGTGTCTTGGCTCACTCGTGCGTCGGCCCAATTCCTCCCGACGTGAAGAGGATGTCGTGTGTGTCAGAGAGCCGCTTGACGGCCTCACTGATGACCTCTATCTCGTCGCTGATGACCTCTATCTTGCGAAGCGTCACGCCGCACCGAAACAAGAGCTTCGCCAGCGTGTGGCTGTTGGTGTCCAGCGTCTTTCCCCTTAGTACCTCATCGCCGATAATCAGAGCTGCAATCCACTCGCACATCCATCAGTGCAGTCATGCGTGTCCGTCTGGATGTGGTGTGTGAATGCCCACCAGCAGCTGTTTTCGGCGCCTCAGCCATGCCGATGACGTCCACTGCTGAAGATGCGGTCTTGTGCTGCACTGCGGAGAAGCGACGAGTGAGAGGCAGACCTGCACGTGGCAGCTGCGGGGCGAGTCGGCTGGCGTGGAAGGCGGCAGCGTCGCTCAGAGCAGCGAGGATGCAACACGACCGCACATGCAGTGCGAAGGCACTATTCATCTTTGGAGGTGGGGCAGATCTTGCTCACTCCTGGCCTCCACAGCATCCTGCACCTTTAGCAACAGCAGCGGTTTCAGGAAGCACCCTAAGCTTTGCGACTTTCAAGCTGCTTTTTCGGAGTAAGCAACGATTGGATGATAGAGCGTCGACGACACCTTTCCGTAGCGACGGTAGCCATAAGCGCAGGAGAAAAATCTCCGCAATGCCACTCCTTTCCTGATCATCATCTGTCATGAACGGAGAGGAAACTCCTGAGGACCTCAGCGAGGCTCCCCCTCCCGACAGCAATGGTCACAACGACGAGCAGCAGAACTCGCCGCCAGCGGCCATGGATCAGCCTTCGGACGCAACGAACGAGGAGGAGACCTTTGCTCATCTCAACGAGGCCATAGATGCGGCCGGCCAGCCACCTGGAGATGCCGCAGCTGCAGCTGCTGCAGCTGCCGTATCCGACCACCCCCCTGCGGCCGATCCTGGTCACACCACCGCCCCTGCCATGGAGTCGCCTGCCGCAAGCAGCAATCAGCCCGCCTTCCAGTCGCCCATGACGCCGTCTGCCGCTCCTCTGATGTCTGCCAGCGACCGCAGGCGCATGAAGGAGCTCGAGCAGCTCGTGCACCAGCTAGATTTGGAGAACAGGGGGCTGCAGCACGACATGGCGAGACTGCAGCGCGAAAAGCAGGCGATCCAGACGAGCTGCGAGTCGCTGACGAGGGCGATCGAGATGAAGAACCTGACCATCCAGAGCTATCGCGACCAGACCTACAAGGACGGCAGGCGGGCAGACGCCCAGGTGCAGTGTGGAGGTGATGGTGATGGTGATGAAGATGGTGATGCCGTGGTCGTGGGTGTGGGTGCGGGGCCGATAGCTGGCCATGCCACACCCACTACCATGGTGGGGGAAGAGAGGGTGCGGGAGATGGACGAACGACTCAAGTGAGTGAGATGCAGCCACAGAGCTGTCCGTCATCTGGTGCGTTATATATATGTGTTTGTGTGTTCTGTATGTGTGTTGTGTTCAGCCTCATGCGCGAGGAGTACGAGCAGCGCCGCATAGCTGACGAAGAGGCGTGGACCACCCGGCTGCAAGAGAAGGAAAGCGAAATTAAACGGCTCATGGAACAGATGACAGGTACGAACATCAAAGCCACCCACACCACATCACATCAACGACATCTCTCCTTCCTCCCTCCCCCTCGCCCCTCCATCCCCATATATCCATGCAGGCCGTGAGATCAAGTCGCCCGCCCTGCCTCCCGAGCGCGGCCCCACCCCCTCCCCCCGCCCGTCGGGCAGCATCCGCGAGCGGCTGTCACCCGGCACCGAGAGCGACCGCAGCTTCGGCAGCTGCAAGAGCAGCCCGCCATCGCCGGGCCTGCCACCGCTCCGGCACTCCCCTGGTCGTCAGCCTCGCGACCCGAGGCAGCCCACAACCTTCACCTACACTGAGTTGGTTGAGCGGCTGCGCGAGAAGGACGAGGAGTACGAGCAGCGCATCAAGCGAATGACGCAGGAGACTGAGGAGGAGCTGCAGCACCTAAGGATCATCGCGAAATCGGACCCTGACTCGGTGGGCCAGCCGGCCATAAATACAATGGCTGGTGTTGACGAGGGTATGTGTTTGTTTCTGTGTGCGTGTGATTGATAGGACCGCGGCAAGGCATTCACGTCGTTTGACGAGCTGTATCGTCAGCTCCGGCTGGTCCGTGAGGAGCGGGACAAGGAGAAGCGCGCGCACCGGCAGGTAGCCGACGACATCAAGATCTACCAGAACCGCCTCATGAACCTCAATGCCGAGAAGGAGGCGGCCGGTACTGCCTTGCGTGAGAAATCGGAGGAGGTGTCGCGTCAGTCGCAGGAGCTGGAGAGGCTCAAGGAGCAGCTACACCAGTATCGCATGGGGCTGGGCAGGTGAGGTACATCGATCGCACTGACTGACTCCAGCCAGCATCACATCGCTTTCGTGTCGGCACGTGTGTTGGTGTCTGTGTGCGTCTGTCAGGGGTAGATTCGAGAATTCGTCATCGGAGGGATCGTACGTCATGATCGGCGACGGGGCAATCGACACAGGTGGGTGCCTGAGTGACCAGACCAGACCCCCCACACACAGGCCGCCTCGCCGCCTCTTTCATCATTGTGTTCATCCCATGTGTTGTGTTGATGGCTGTCTGTGTGCAGTGTCTAGTGGTGGTTCGCCCAGCTCGCGAGTGCGTCTGCCGGGCGACTCATCGTGCGGCGAGGAGAGTGAGTTCCTCGAGAGCCAGTTGCTGCGTTACTCGTCGCGTGATGTGGGTGTGGTGGCCGACGACGACTCTTCGCTGACGTCTGTGCTGGACGAGTGGGAGAAGGGCACCACCGACCAGAGGGACCTCATGACGCAGTCACAGAGGCTCTTCAACCTGCTCTCATCCACTTGCTCGTAAGCCAACAGGGAGGGGGGATGGTGCGAGTGTGTGGCTGGACTGTGTGTGGTCGCCTTATTCCTCCTCCCATGTATCGCATCGATCAGGCAAGTGATGGAGACTCTGACTGACATTGAGTCCAAAGTCACGGGGCAGCAGAACCAAAATCAGAAAGCGCAAAGGAAGGGCCTCGTTTCGGTGAGCCAGCTGACAACAGGCACACACACAAGTGTACTGGACTGTGCTGTGCTGTGCCGTGGCTCACCATAAAATCAGGCCATCAAGATGCAGATCTTCTCGTCGGGCAGCAGTTCATCGTCGTCGCCTATCGGTGATTCCCTTCTGGTGGAGATGAGCCAGAAGCTGCAGACCACCATCGCAAACGCCCGCAAGATACTCGTCATAGCACGCACACAGGGGGACGTCTTCGAGAAGCTCTACCAGGTCAGCCAGTGAACTGAGCCAGGGGGCCCGCAGGAATGTACTGAAAGAGGGAGGGCTGATCTGTCTTTGTGTGGGGTGCAGGCGACTGCGTTGAACACGTTTTGCCGGCTGCTGCCCCAAGCCCGCGAGACGATGCTGCGGTGGGCCTTTGGCACTCTCACCCGACAGCTGCTGCTGAGGAAACTCGGCGACCTGCGCGAAAGAGAAGACCTCCTCTGCAGTAAACACCCACCCACCGCACCACCACACATGCCAGCCGCTCCACGTGTCTGTTCTTTCTTCCATCCATCTCTCGTGTGTGTCGTGTCAGAGTCGATTCACGACAAGACTGTGGCCCTCAGCCGCCAGCGCAAGCAGCCCATGCAGGGCCCCCCCAAGATCGACACGGAGCCGTCATCGTCCGAGGGAGGCAGCCCCACCTCCAGCGCCACCAAGGGGGCGGGCTCCGACGGCAAGGCCGACTGGCATCAGGTCGACCCGGGCGCCACGCGGCACACAGAGGGGTTCGTGTCCATCGAGCCGCCCTCATGTGTCCCTGCGCAAGGGCGGCCGCCATCCAAGAAGACGCTGCCGCCCAGGGCCCCGGGTGCGGGTGGTGGTGTGCAGAAGGGAGGGTCGCCCCAGCTGTCGCCCCCGCCGCCCAAGGGCAGGGCCAAGTTGGGCAAGGTCGGCAGAGGCGAGACGTTCCCAAAGGGTGTCATGGATGTCGCACCGAGGGCATTGCTGGAGGCTTTCCGCGAGGTGAGTGAGAATCACATGACATGGATGCCTTTGGGACTGACCGACTGCCTGACCCATTTATGTATTTGTCGCTCCTTCCTTGCAGCGGGTTGCGTCTGTGGTGCCGAAGGTCAAGGGCCTCGAGTCGGTCCTCACGTCAGCATCCGGACCAACCACCACCACAGCGTCGCCAACGAGCGAGTTCGCTGCCCCCGGCACCAGCACCGAGACAGCCGAGAGGATAAGTCAGGCCTTGGCGGCACTGGGCGAGTTGGTCAGGGACCTCGGCGATATGGACAGCCAAGTGGCGAGTGTGTTGGCGTCATCAGTGGCCCCCATCGCACCACAGGGAGAGCCGGAGGCAGGCGCTGCAACGGAAGCGCCGGCACAAGGTTGGGAGAAACGATGCACACGATGCACACGCTGTGCAGCTGAGGTTTCACATTCCGTGTGTCCTGTCTGTCCTGATGATCGATCTCTCCACCTTTCCAGGTCAGGATGTGTCAGCCCCTCTCCTTCCTGCCTCGTCGCCGACAAGACCCCCACCACGCCCTCCCCGTAGGCCCCCTGTGCGTCCCCCTGGCGCCAAACCACCCGGCCCGCCACCCACGCAGTCGTCGTCAGCACCGCCCACAGAGGAGCCACCATCAGCACCGGCTGACGACTCCCACCAAGCAGCCGTCGCTGCACCTGCGCCCCCCTCGCTGCCTCTCCCTTTCCGTGCTCCCGTGCGACCACCCAACGCTCGGCCACCGGGCCCATGTCCATCGAGGCCGCCACCATCACCCCCCACACAAGACACAACAACATCGGGCCCGGTGCGCCCTCCCGGCCCACCTCCCGCCACAGTCAGGCCTGCGAGGCCACCCGGTGCACGACCCCCTGGACCGCCGCCAGTGGGGACACCGACGGCTGCCGATGAGGTGGACGTGTCGGAGGGCATTGTGGTGCCAAAAATGCGGCCACCGATGAGGCCACCGGGTGCAAGACCTCCCGGGCCACCGCCCAAGAGGCCGCCGCTAGCTGCTAGTGATTCGGCGTCAGAGGTCGTTCCGTCAGCGACCGCCCCAGCGCCAGCTCCCCCTCTTCCCTGCCGGCCACCTGGAGCAAAGCCTCCGGGACCACCTCCCACGGCCACCACCGCACAGGTGCCGCCAATGCCATCAAGACCGCCTGGCTCCCGTCCCCCTGGCCCCCCTCCGAGCCGGCCACCGATGGTCGAGGTGCCCTTACCACAAGATGCGTCTGCACCAACGTCACTGCCGCCGCAGGCAGGGGGTGGCGAGGCGTTGCCACCCAAGAGGCCTCCTGGTGCGAGACCGCCCGGCCGTCCGCCAGGCTCAGCTCCGCCAGCTGCGAGGCCGCCAGGGGCTGCTCCACCCGGGAGGCCGCCAGGCGCGGCACCGCCACGCCCACCTCCCATGGTCAGGGCCAAGGCACCGGCAGCTGCGGCAGAGTCTGACGGAGAGGTGCCATCGGGGGCAAGGGAGACCACCCCTGTGAGCACCCCGGCAGCGTCGCCAGCGAGGCCCCCTCCGCCAATGGGCAAGCGTCTGCCTAAGAAGGGTCCGCCGATCAGCAAGGGCAAGGCGCCAGGAAAGTTCGGCAAGTTCGGTGGCGCACCATCAGTGGAGTTGCCGCCCGTAGACTTCGGCCCCGCCCCGCCGCCCGGCAAGACGGGCAAGCGCGTGCAGTGGCAGGCCGTTTCGGATAACAAGGTGGGTGCACACCAACGGACAGACTGACAGGTGAGCACTGAGAGTCTGTGTGTCTTGTGTTGTCTTGTGTTGTGTTGTGCAGACGCTAGGGACGTTGTGGGAGACTCTGTTGGTGGACGAGGCCAAGCTGCCGCCGGCGTTCGAAGTGGTCAAGGAGGTCGACGAGGGTCACCATGATGCTGAGGAGGAGCCGCCGGTGGCCAGCAGGTCGCCCAGCCACGCCAAGTCGACGCCGTCCAAGGGGCCCAGACCCGTCAAACCGGCCAAACTCACCATTAACTATAGCGTGAGTGTAGAGGCAGGGACACACAGAGAGACACAGTGGGAGTCCATCGTACACACCGTCTGTGTGTGTTGGTTCCTTCGTTCAGTCGTTCACGGAGCTTTTCTTTTCAGACAAGGCAGAAGAGGAGGCCAAGGCGAAGAGCGCACTCACGCCGGGCAACAAACGCAAAGCGGTAAGTAAGTCGGTGTGTGTCGACACAGCCAACCAACCAACAAACCACACATCCATCACTCCACTCTGCATGTGTGTGTGAAGGTGACGAACATCCTCGACACAAAGCGATCGTCCAACCTGGAGATTATGCTCAACGGTCTTGGCATCAAGTCGGTTGAGCCCGTGCGGACGTGTGTCATGGAGCTGGACCTCTCGAGCTTCCCTCTCGACAACCTGAGGGCACTCATGGACGTCTACCCAACCGACGAAGAGAAGAAACAGCTCGACGCCTTCCTCCCCGGACCTGACACACCGCCACTCGCCAAGGTGACTGAGAAGTGACAACGGGGAGGGATCTCACGGGCAGCAGAGGTCATGGTGTTGTATGGGTGTGGGTGTGCATGTCAGGGTGAGGCATTCCTGAAGGACCTGCTGACAATCGACCGGTTCAAGCAGCGGGCGCAGTGCTGCATCTGGTGAGAGAGCGAGGCAGGCAGGGAGGGTTTTCCGTGTTTGTGCCATTGTGTGTTGGTCGGTCAGTCGTGGGACGTTCAAGGACGAGCGTCAGGGTCTGGAGGAGAAGTTCGCCTGCGTCACCGATGCCATCAGCCGCATCAAGAGATCCACTGCCCTCCGGATGGTCCTCGGCGTGGTGCTGCGGGCCGGCAACTACCTCAACCACGGAACCAACAGAGGTAGGTAAAGGCCCACCTGCCCAGCCCCAACACACGCTGATGGTGCACCGAGCAATGTGCTCTGTGTGTGTGGATGTGTGTAGGTGGTGTGCGTGGCTTTTCGCTGGACGCCCTGGGCTTGCTGAGCAAGATCCAGTCCGTGGACAGGTCGACGTCGATGCTGCGGTTCATCGCCGCGCTGATCGACGAGCAGTATCCCGCCGCGTGGGCCATCCTCGACGACCTCCAGCCATGTGTAGACGCGTCTAAGGTGAGGGAGGGGCGGCCTGGGGAGTGGGAGCACTCCTCACACGTGCGAGTGCGTGTGTGTGTGCAGGTGGAGATAGAGGAGGAGAAGAAACGGCTCAAGGCGCTGGATGGGTCGGTGCGGACGGTCAAGACGGAGATCGACGCTCACAACTACGAGCCCAAATTTAAGGACGCCATGGAAACCTTCATTAAGGCGAGGGAGTCTCAGCAGACTCTCAGCACACACATGCACACACAAGTCTGTGTCCTGTGTGGTGTGTGCAGGATGCGGACCATGATCTGTTGAAGCTCAAAGCCCGTCTGGAGGAGCTCGAAGCGCTTTGCAAAGAGCTGCCGCCGCTCTTCGCCGAACGAAGAACGGTGGGCAAACAAAACACACGAGACTGCAGCCTCCCACTATCCGTGATCATGACCCTCTGTGTGTGTGTGTGTGTGTGTATTGTTTGGTTCTGCCGTCCGTCAGCCGGCCGTCGACATTTTGGCCAAGTTCGGCGCCTTCCGCGATGAGCTCAACAAGGCCCGCAAGGAGAACATCTATGCGAAGGTCAGTCAGTCAGTCAGTGGCACTCTCCCCTCCCACCACACTGCCCAGCCGATGCAGCACTTGTGTGTACTGATCACTCTGGCACCCCTCCCCTGTGCAGGTCCGTAAGGAGCAGCGCGAGAAGGCCGAGCGCGAGCGAGCCGAGCGACTGGCCCGCCGCCACTCCAGCGGCCCCCACAACCACCACCACCACAAGAAGGACCGGTCGGACAGAGACAAGGAGTCATCATGCCAGGAGTCGCCCGAGGCGTCTCCCCCGTCCAACGACAGCCACCCGGGGCTCGAGGACCGACCCGACGGCCTCTCGTCGCCATTCGCCAGGCTGGGCGTGGAGGGCACCCCCAAGCACCCCAAGGCGGTCGACACGTCCAAGCCTAGCAAGATGGTCTCATTCGACGAAGCCGAGGAGCGACACGGCAATGACGGCGACAGCGGTGCAGTGGAAGAGGTCATCAAGGCGGGCGAGGCTGAGCGAGTGTCGCCCAAGCTGCCGCCAACAGCAGCTGCTCGTGTGTCGGCCCCACCAGAGCCGCCCAGACGTCCCAAAGCGCCACCGAAGGCGCCCCCCAAAGTGACCATTGCTGTCAAGCCTCCAGCCAATGGCAAGAAGGGGCTGGCCGACGACAGCAAGCAGGAGGCGAGACCACAAACCGACAGAGGTGGCGCTGAGCAGCCAGCGAGACACGGAGAGAACCCCAGAGAGACGCACTCGGACGGGGATGACCTCCCTGAGTCGCGGCCCCATGCGGCCTCTGCGGACCTGCCTCCCCCCTACCGCCTTCCTCCGCCAGCGTCGCCCACCGAGCGGCGCGAGGGGGGCAAAGGACGGCTGGACTTCCGTCTGGCACGGGTCGAGGGGGCCATGGTCTACAACCCCGCCACGGGTGAGATGGAGCTGGAGCCTGACGGAGATGAGGATGACAGAGACGACGACACCGTCCCGCCAGTGGATAGAACCCATCGCATCCGCCTGCCCATGACCCCCCAGCCACCGCCCCCCGGCCGCGGCAGACCGTTCCGGTCCGGCGGGCTGTCTCCCGTCTCGCCATACCGGTCGATCCATGACGCGCCAGCGGATGGCCGGCCGTCTCTGCGGGCGTCCAACAGGATGCTGGACCACTCGCTGTATCTCTCCCGCCACCGGCACTACCCACAGGGGTCCCCGCCCCTGAGCCTCCACACAAAGACGCTCAACGCTCCTGTGAGAGTGAGGGAGGTGAGGGATGAGGAGAGAGATCGGGCGATGTCGGACCACCCGGCAGCAGTGCCGCTCGTCACTGTCGAGGCGCCGCCACGGCCAGCAGAGGTGGTGGATGGTGTCAGGAGCCCGGCTAGGGGTGATCGGACACTGTCGGACTCGGTGACTGCGGCGGTACCTGTGCCGTGGAAGAATCCCGCCCCTCTGAGAGCGCAGGCCATTGCTCTCAGCGGAAAGGCAGTCAGGCAGGGAGGGCAGGATGGAGAGGGAGAGGGAGAGAGAGGGGAGGGGGAGAGGGCGGCGACAGACAGATGAGGGGTGAGTGACTGAGTGAGGTATCCCCCTCCCTTCGTCCCCAGTTGCCCGCTGCGTATCAGCGCAGCCCTGGTTGCCTCGCCTCGACTCGCCTCGACGATCGTGGTCATTTGTACTCCTCGGACCTTCCTTTTGCTTGCAACCGGGAGGGTTTTGTCTGTCTTGTAGCTCAGCTTTTTTCCAAGCAGCCAGCCGTTGCCAATGCAATGCCACGGCATTCATTTGTGCCCATTGGTGGAAGCAGCGTGTTTGTGTCCGTCCGCCTCTACACTATACGCAGTTACTGCGGGTGGCGACCGACCGCCTGACAATTTGCTGTGTGTGTGGATGGGGGACGAGACGATGTGTGTACTTTTACGCTGCCTGCTTGCCTGCCTGCATCCCTGCCGATCTCTTGGTGTGTCTGTCTGTCTTGTATACTCATCGGTTGGTGTTATTGCTATTTATTTCCATGGATGCAGAATATATTGGTATGATTGGTATGTGTGGTCTGTGTACCAGGGCAAGAGGGGAGGGCAGGGCAGGGAGGCGCGTTCGCCATGCAGCCGCCCATGATCGACCCTGCAGGGACCCTGTGACCATGCAGTGACTGATTGATGCACACCCTATAATGTGTGGTCATCCATGTCTGTCTTTGTTCCCACCCACCCCACCGCGGCGAACGGAATAAACACATCAACACTCTGCTCATCCCCCGCTGCTGCTATCCCTCTCCCGTCGAGCCCTCGTGTGTCCGTGCCCTCTTGACATCACCCCTGTCTTTGTCTCTGTCACCATCTGACACTGGCTCGTCCTTCCCAGTCCCCTTTCCACCCCCACCATCCTCCATGCGCTCATCCCCACCATCCACAGGCATGTCGGCCGTCTTGCCCTGACTTGTCTGCCTCTTTTTCTCTCTCAGTTTCGCCAGGCGCTCGTCATAGCTCGTGCTCGTGGGCCGATCTGTTGGGCCACCAAAGCAACACAACCACTAATAGCTGAAGAGTCGCTGACCGAGGCAGTAGGTGAATGTGTGAAGGTTGACTCACCCATGAGAGGTCTGTATCGGGCTGGTGGTCGGTGGGAGGCCGTCTCCATGCCTTGGATGCCGGGAAATGCCGCACAAGAGGCCTCCTGTGGGGGCTGGCCGGTCGGGGCGGATGGGACGCCCGCGAGGCAGCGGCAGACAGCGGCGTTCCGGACATGGTTGACATACATATCCTACAGCAGCAAGGAAGGAAAACACACATACACACACACACACACACATACACACGCACGCACACACGGCAGCCGTGAAGGAACGACCCCATGGTTGGTTGTGCCATCCATCTCTCTGTTTTCGTGAGCATGTGCAACCCACCTTACCTTGAATGTGTCGGCAGGCCTCCTGGGCCCCTGTTGGTGTTCACTCGTGTCAAAATGAATGCCTGGCAGGGCAGGAAGAATGCCATGCCGGTGTGTCGCTGGTTGGCCAAGGCAAACGCACTGACACGAGTCCCTCCCGGTCCGCCGGCCGACCTTCGAAGAAGCAATCAAACAGAACAAGGCCCGCAGGGTCAGCCAACTCATACCTGACACACCACACCACAATCGACGCTCATGGAGAAGGTCTTGGTGCAGTCTCACATTTGCTCCTACTGTGGCTTCTGCGGATGCTTGTCGACGTCTAGGAGGTCAGCGATGACGGATGGCTGCTCAAGCCCTCGTCCAACCAGCATCAGGACCGACACCATACACCGAATCTGACAGGTGCATGTACCATGCCAATCAACCGATGGCTTGCGTGTTGGCCTGCTGCCTACCTGATGCCAGAGGAAGGCCGTTCCCGTAAATGTCGCCACGGCCGTGTTGGCATCGCACGGCTCAATCACAATCGATGTGATCCGACGCCTAAGCGGACGAACGGTCGAGGCAGGCCGGGGACTATCCACTGCCTGTCTGCCGGTGTGCAAACAGGTGTTGTGTTGCTCACGTGAAGTGCTGCACGTTTTCATCGAGCTTGCAGAAGTTGCGGAAGTCATGCTCGCCGACCTGCAAAGTCAGCCAGGGGATGGCCATGCAGAGAGGGCTGCCCCATGTGCAGCTAGCTGGTCTTTCGTTCGTATGCTGACTGTGTGGACTTACGAAGTGCTGCGCTGCCTGGTTCATGAGGGCGAGGTCCATGCCAAAAGGGACGAAGAAATACTTGTAGACACGCCGCAGACAGTTGAACCTGACACACACATACAGACAGACAGAGAGAGAGACAGACAGACAGAGAGGGAGGGAGGGACGGAGGGAGGGAGAGGGGACACTCCACTCATTCACTGATCGAGCAGTCCATGCATGAGTATCAATCACCTTGCGTCAAAGTCGTCAGGCACTGGCTTGAATGCCAGCACGCGGATGTCGGGGGGCAGCACACCATTGATGACCTGCGCGTAGTTGTAGTGGTCTGAACCAGCCGATACAGCACATGCAGCACAGCACGATGTCAACTGCCACGCGGCCGGCCATTGTGTGTGCATGTCTGCGAACCGTCAGGGTGTGCCGGCTTCGGCCTCGAGTGTGTGACAAAAACAAAGGCACGATTAGAGAGATGCAGCAGCCTGCCTGCCTCGATGCTCCTCTTTTTGGGTACTTGGTTCTGAGGAAGAGTGCCACATAGTTGCCGCTGCTATGGACGCCCTTATCTGTCCGACCGCACCGAGAGAAACCACTGCACGTCCAATACACACACATCCAATCCCACACGCAGAAGGTCCCGGCATTGATTGCAATGAATGAGTCGATATCTCTCACCAGCTCTGGACGTCCTTGATGAGTTTAGTCTTGAGGAATGCCTTCATCAGCTCCCCTTCAACTGTCGGCACGTTCTCCGCAGCCGACACTGCCTCGCTGGATGAGGGAGCCGACGATGACGGCAGCTGATGGGCCAGGCCCTGCATGCCACACTCAGAGAGAGACCACAATGTAGATGTGAGGCGAGCACAGGGAATGGATTGATGCATCTCTGTGTGGGTTGTGCCGGTGAGTGACTGACTGACGGCATAGTTGGTCCCGATGTAGGAGATCTTGAGCAGGAACTTCTTGAATGTGGCAGTGGACCAGTCAAACTCCTTCTCCTCGCCCTTCCCCTTCCGCATCAGATTCCCTTCGGATTGCGCGCTGCGCGTCTGCGAGCTAAACCACAGGAGAAAAAAAGGTGAGCAGGGTCAGCGCGTCCGATTGTCCGCATCTGCCTCGCAAAACGGTATTTGGAAGACGCAATTCGAAGGGCCCCATGAGTACGAATGTGTTCGCGTGTCTGTCTCCGTCTCAGGACACTGCAAGAGACTCTGTCAGAAGAGCCCTCACTACCTTGTCGAGAAAGTAATGGCGCATCGCAGCTCTGGTGGCTCCTGTTGGCTTGTCCCGCCACGTAAGATCTTGCTCATGTCTTCGACGAATTCCTCCCCGTGTGCGTCTGCTCAGGTGTGATTGGCGGGGTGCGGCGATCCAGCCAGCCGCGCACGGAGGACAGCTTCGCACAGAGGGACACTGCTATGAGTGTGAGCGTCCGCTCCGCGGATGCAGGGACTTTCCCGACGCTGATTGACAAGGCTGAGGAGGCACCGAGTGTGTCTCTGAGGACCCCCGACAACATCTCTGCCGTAGGGGAATCGCACCCAATGCCCAAAAGAATGTCTGCCCGAGCCAGGTTCGAGCGATGAAGGATACAGAGAGATAGCACACGAATGACGGCTGCTTGTTCCTGTCAGAGTGACCACCAACGTCACTTTGCACCACCCTGCCGAATCGCACACCGCCCAACCGTCGCAGGAAGGCCCTCTCCCCCCTCTGGCGATGCTGGACGTGGTGGCCCATCTCTCCGTCCACGAAAGCGAGCGGTCCACCTGCCTGCGGAAAGGCTGTTCAGGGCCTCCCAGCGCGATCACCAGCCGCATCGAGCAGCGGCGCATGAGGCAGGAGACCAAGCTGCCACCGAGGAGCCCCTGTTTGTATGACGTCGAGGAATATGTCCGTGGGGAGGAGGGGAAGAGACAGGAGAAGGTCTTCCTGACCTTCAGGGATCCCGAGGTCAGGCAATGCTCGTCACTGGTGCCGGCTGAGACTCAGAGTCGGTCGGTGCGGAGGGCAGAAAGGGTCGTTGGAAGGAAGGATGAGAGGTCACATTACGTCCGGGAGGGGCGAGAGATGCCAGAAATGCTTCCAGCCAGCAGAATGGCAGTAATTCCGCTGCAGGTGATTCAGAGAACAGTAACAAACTCTTTGTCTTCCTGTGGCCGTATATACAATGTCCTTTCTTGTTTGTTCAGGGAGACAAGTCAGGCTCGAGCCAACGTCGCAAAGACCCTTCGTCAACGCCTCTTCGTCCCGCGTTCCCCCGAGACATGGAGTTGCTGCCCCCCGGCACCATAATAGAAGTCACCGCAGCGCCACAACATCGCGCGTCTCTGCCTTCCCCTCTCGTCAGGGGCCCTCCCTCCGACGAAAGCGCCTCGCCATCGAGCACACAGGCCAGTCTCTCTGGTGGCTTGCTCAGCCCGCTATCGCTGCACTACGTTGAAAGAAGACCCATCGAGCCATTCGGCTCGCCGATGTCTCATGGGGGGAGACAGCGAAGCCCCTCCCTGCCGCCGATCCTTGAGCGGCCAGACGAGACAGTCGAGGAGCCACGCGCCTTGTCACCGCCCCCTGCTGTCCATCCGAGAAGAGACACCTCACCGATAGTCCCACATGTGGAAGCGAGCAGCCCTGTGAGGATGGTGCCGCCGTCGGCCGCCCTGAATGTGCCTGGGGGATCGTGGGCGAGTGAGCGGACACCGTCATTCGAGAGCGCACAGGGAGGGGAGGAGGCAGAAATGTGCCCTGAGGCAGCAGAAGCAGATGCGGTGGGTGCTACGGAAGATGATGAGTGGGAGGATGAGGAGGTGATTGTTGAAGGGGAAGAAGGTGGGACTGCGTGAGTGATCATATATGGCTTGTGGATGTGTTGCATGGCATGGGGGAGGGGATAGTGAGGGATTTAAACTAGAGATAGAGATCTGATTGCGCAGCGACCCAAGACGGCTCGATTCCATTTTGTCCAACAGTCATCCAGCCAGTGTTCTTCCCGCCCCTCGCCCCATCCTGTCATGCAGCCCATCTCAATTGTCTGGCAATCTATCTATCTCTCTGCACACAACACGCAATCGATGCCCATGCAAGGCACACACACACACACGATCACACGAGCCTCTCCCACCCAATCCAATCCAATCCCCCATCCACTCCCCCATTTCCCTTCATGCCTTCCTCGTCTGTGCAAAACCACTATGAGACCCACGCACCATGCAGCGCAGCGCAGCGCAGCGCAGCAAAGCAAAGCAGCCCAGCCCCCCATATCACTGGGCGGGCGAAAAATCACTCGCACAGCTCATACCCCATCCGGTGTCGAGGAGAAAAATACAACCAACAGCCCTCGCTTCTTCAAAACACTTAGACACCCACACATCCATCCATCCAGGCAAGCAGGCAGGCAGGCAGGCAGGGACAAGACCGAGAACTCCCATGCGCGCGCTAGCAGGTAACCAGTCACGCCAAATTAGGCGTAGGAAACACTGGCAGACAGACAGACAGCCAGACACACCAGGCCAAGGTCGGCAGCCAGACTCACCCGCAGCCAGGCGTATCTGTAGCTATGGGGGATATATAGAGAGCTGTAAATGAACGCCACCGTGTTTGAGGCCGTCGGCTGTGTGTGTCCGATCTAGCAGCCGACGAACCCCTTGGTCTGCAGCTCCTGCCACGTCACCTCGTGAGATGCCATCTGCAGTGTGCAAACGAATCAACGAACCAGACACACAATCCGTGTCTTCCTCCTTCCCCTTCTCTCTCTCTCTCTCGCCCGCTCCCTTCCTCCCTCACTCTACTCACCTCTGTGTGGAACTTGGGCGTCACGTGGTGCAGGTCAGGCTCCGTGCTCATCGATGACGGCACGCTGCCGTACGAGGCCGTGCTCTGCTTGTTGAGCACCGAGCTGGGCTGTGGAGCCACCGACGCAGAGGTCGGCACCGCACGGCACACAGTCGTCTTGATGCTGCAACGAGCAGGAAGGCAGGCAGACAGCACATTGATTGTCATACGCTTCCTGTCTGTCCTTTTGTGGTCGTTCTTTGCCCACCACACCTGTATTCAAACAAGCGTGTGTTGCTGACGGCGCCCGCCCCCTTCTTGAACAGGAAACGGGACAGGGCGCCCGGGAACATCCCCTGCTGCAGGGCCATCTTGAGAACCATCCGAGACGGTCGCTTCGCAGGAAACGATAAAAAAATGACGAAGGGCACACGCCTGACGGACACCGGGTCACGCCTTTGAATGCCTTTTCCCTTTCCTTCCTCTCCTCCTCCAACTGCGAGCTCAAAATGTACGAAGGTCGACGTCAGGGAGGAGTTCGTTTGTGGAGTTTGTGGCATCGCATCGCTGCAGCCAGCGATGCCCAAGAAGAACCTTGTAGGCTACGACATCGACTCGGAAGACGAGGAGGAACACGAGCAGGCAGATGAGCCACGTGACGCCGTCCAGCAGCCTGATGCTCAGCCAGACGGCGTGGCGGCTGCCGACGTGATTGCGGATGATGCCAAGGGGGGGAGCGACAGGAGTGCATCGAGGGAGGCGGCTGTGTCGTCGACGACGAGTTTCGCAGGTGTGGATGCGGCCTCTCCCGGCGGACAGGGTGGGGAGGGAGAGGGCGGGATGGACGTGGAGGACGCTCTGAAGACTGCGGCAAACGGCGAGCTCGATGAGGTGGGGAAGAGCTGACGTGAGAAAGGGACAGTGAATGAACACATTCATTGCGGGACTCATGTCGTTCGTTCGTTCGTTCGTGTGCGTGATTGATCTCCCCATCAGTTGTCGGACCTTCCTCCCCTGCCAGCAGAGCCAGGTGTGCGACCATCGGACGAGTTTCTGGTGAGCAGATTTGACGCCGACCGACCAGGAATGAGCCCACCTTCTGTGTGTGTGTGTTGCATGCCATGTGTTGCACTCACTGCAGGATTGCATGAGGAATCTTCATGGTTACAAGGAGCGGGGCATCACCATCAACCAAAAGATGCGGGAGAACATACAGCTCAAGAACCCATATATACTGCAGGTAAGGTACCACAATACACCGAGGCAGCCCAGCCAGCCGAGCCATCCGGCCACCACATGTGCTGTGCGTGAGAAGCATTCATTGCACCGACGGCCTTCCGCCTTGTCTTGTGCAGGGCATTATGGAGAAGTTTCAGATAGAGGACCCCGACGTGTCCAACTACCCCACACACCTATACGACCCCAAGACGTTCGCACAGCCATCGGAGTACTTTGAAGAACTGGGTGGGTTAGCGCACCAGAACACAATCCCAGACCGATCAGACAGACAGGCAACCCTCATCACATCACCATTTCTGTCTTGTGCTTGCCGTCAGTCAAGGCGCAGAATGAGCTGCTGATGAACCCCCGGAAGAGCCCCAGTGGGTCGCCTCAGCAGCCCAACGGCGGAGTGCCCCCCGCGATGCCAACGCCCCAAGGTATGCGTCCGTCATTCACACGCACACGCGTAGAGGGGGAGGGGGGCCGCGTGGGTGATGGATCCGAACCATGGGGGCGGTGCGTGGGGGCGGTGCGTAAGGGTGCGATTCGTTCGTGCGTTAGTGCGTTCACACATAGAGCTGCCCGTCTGGGGCAGAAGGAGGAGGGAGGGAGGCATGGTAGCTGTCCATCGGTTCTGCCTGCCTGCCTGTTGTCTGCCTGCTCCTTCCTATCTCATTCTTCGCGAGTATCCCTTCCTGAGCTCACTGGTTGTGTGTGGGATGTGTATTCATTCAGGCGTCCTCGTCATGGCGTGAGGGACAGGAAGTGTGGTGTGGGAGACAGCGACTCAGTCAGCTAGCCAGCCAGCCAGTGGAGGCGAGATGTCGGAGGAGGGAGGATGGAGGAACCGATGGCCACGCCCGCCCGGCAGCTGACTGCAAGCCGACCGACCGACCGACCGAGCAGCAATCGAGGGCAGCTCATCGATCAACCCCCTTGGGTGGGTGCTGACTGGAAAGGTGGAGAGATTGCACGAGGGGCCCGCTCTCTTGTCGCTCATTGTGTTGTTGACTCTCCCAGCGATGGACCTCTCGTGGCTGACAGCATCGCGTCTAAACGACCAGCCAACCAGTCGGCAAGCGCGCGGGCTCACTCTCGGGCCTTGCTTGTGGCGCAGTGCCCCCTGTTGGGACTCCTCTCTGAGGTCATCGTCATCCAGCCGGCCAGAGCCAGCCAGCCAGCAGTCCATCGGTTCCTCGGTCCTTCCTCCTCCGTCGTCTCCCTCGATTTTTTCGGCTGGGCTGCTGCCTGTCTATGTGCCTGTGCGATGACATGCTTCCAATGATGAATGGCAATGGGGCTGATGTATGCGATGCATGGCGCTCGTCCCAGCGGTTGGGTTGGCAGGTGCACTCATCGTCTTTTTCGGGTGGGGTGTTTGTGTGTGTCCAGGTGTGATGGGTGTCGGTGTGCCCATGACGATGCCGCCGCCTCAGGGACCATTGCTGCAGCCTGGGCCAGGTCAGAAATGCGACAAGGAGAGATTGCGGGGTGTGTGGAGTATCTGTTGGCGGATGTGTGCGTGTCATCAGGTCGTTTTGGAGGCCCATCGAAGTGGGATGTGCAGCCGGGTGCTGAGGCACCCCCTCCCCCACCCCCTCCCCCTCCCCCAGTGGTGCCCCGAATCATACCGCTCCAGCAGCCACCAGATGCAGCAGCAGGTATGCAACGACACATCCCCGAGTGAATCCATCCCTGCACCATTCTTATGTCGTATCCGTCAGGCAAGGCCCACCTGGTTGCAGCAGCCATGGAGTCGGTCCAGTCCCGTCTGAGCGGCATGGGCGTTACACAACCGTCGGCAACGTCAGCATCATCAACCTCATCCCTCCCCGATCCCCCACCGGCCAGCGCTGCTGCCCCAAGTGCGGCCATCGATGAAGCTGCTGCAGTCAAGGTGGGGTCCTCGGGCGGCTCCACCGCCCCCACGCCCAACGGCGCACCTGCTGCAGCGGCACAGCCACAGGTAGGACTTACAAAACAACCACAGGACGAATCAATCGACCAGACTATGACTGCACTCTTTCTCGTGTTCAGGGTGAGACCCCTGCGGAGAGAAGGAGGAGCCGTTGGGACCAGGCTGGCGACCGCCACTCGTCCCGTTCGCGGCATCGTTCGAGGTCACGGTCAAGGTCAGGCGAGTCCCGCGACCGCCGCCGGAGGGACAGGGAGAGGGAGAGTGACAGGGACCGCGACCATGACCGTCGGCGGCGCGAGCGACGGGGGGAGAGGGAGAGAGACCGGGAAAGGGACAGAGACAGAGATCGAGGGCGGGACCGCAGCAGCCGCTCCCCAGACAGGCGCACACGTGGCAGATGATGTGAGTGAAGGGATCCGGAGGGAGAGGCTTTTTCATGCGTATGTCGAGGAAGCGAGTGTGTGACTCACTTCATTCCTGATCATCTTTCGTTGTTGTTTCCTTTAGTGTTTGCGCTCGTGTCGTCTTGGCGGTCCATCAGCTAGTCACACACACACACATGTGCACCAATACAGCAGCGGCCAGACAGACAGGCAGGCAGACAGACAGACATACAACGATGGGTGGGATTACAAAAGTCTTACATCATCATTCGCAGCAAGCACAGATGGGCGGGGCCGTCAGATGGATGTCACTTGGAAAAACTCCTGCCGGAAGCAGCGCCGCATTGACTAATGCACAATACCGTGTGAAGAACAACACCCTCACCCGGACACATCCACCGCGCGCACACACTCCCAGCACCCACCAAGCACCATGAAGCAGCCGTGTGAACCATGCGCCCTCACAAAAAGTGACACTGACATGCAGCCTCAACAAATGGTGGTGGATGAATGGATGGATGGTTGATGGAATGAATGGTGGGTTCAGAAAAAGGACAGCAAGTTAGGCAGGCAGGCTCAGCTGTGTCAGATGCTGAGCGCCTTCTGGAGCTCAAAGAAGGCGAGTTTCTTCTTCCACCCGCGGCCGATGAGTGTGGGGTGGTCCTCGCCCTTGAACTGCGTGTTGAGCCAGTTGGTGGGGTCGTATGTACCCCACACTGTGAAGCTGCACACGCATACATGGAGGGGTGTCTCTGTGTCTCTCTGGGGGGCTGTTGGCTTCTTGTGCCTTGGGGCATGTTCTTACGAAGTGCAGTTGGGCTCCTCCAGGCAGATTCGCATGATGGTGGCGAACACCTGGGACTGCATCAAGAAGGGGGAAGGAGGGACACATCGAAACGACACACATATAAGGTTCGCCAAGAATTGCGTGGCGTCTCTCCGGCTGGTTTGTGGGCGCACCTGTATGTAATCCTTTTCGAAGTCGAAATTCTGGCCGCACGGCTTGTACCCCTGGCCGGGCACCCACTTGCCGCAACCCACGTCCATCTCAGTGATGGCAATCTCCTGCACACAACACAACACACAGCCCAACGCGTCTCTTTGCTCCCTTCGTCAGTGCTGTCTCATTATTATTACCAGTCCCAATGAGCCGATCTTGCGCATCTGCGCTCTGGCGGCGTCGAATTTGTCCCAGGCGATGTCGATGTGTGTCTGACAGCCGATGACATCGATGGTGGGTCTGCCCTTGTACATGCCCATGGGGTGCTTCATGAGCCACTTGGCCATAGCGTACACCGCCCGGCCCTTGCCGCCATCCTCGTGCAGGATGCCGTAGTCGTTGTAGACATTGATGATGGGCTTCTTAAGGGAATCGGCCACCTGCCGGGCCTTGGCGAACAGACGGGGCATCCAGTTGGGGATGTTAACCATCCATGTGCCCTTGCGCTCGATCCATGTGGTGCCGTCGGACACCTGCCCGTCCTCCAAGGCTGCTCGAGACACGCACAGACAGAAACGGGCCTTCCTTGCCTGATTTGAGTGTCTCGGGGTTCTCCGTTGTACCCTCGTTGGCAAGGTCAAAGTGGTATGCGGCCTTGCGTGGAAGATAGCGCTTGATGTACTGCTCGGTGAACTTGAAGAGCCACTCGTCCTTCTCCTTGGGGTTCTTGCCTCTGCGATTTGGTGTGTACACAGATCAAGATTAAGATCAAGATCGAGATGTAGACGCATTGACCTCCCAGACATACAACATACCTGATGACCATCGGCTCATCCCGGTACCATGCGACGGCGTGCAGCTTGAAGAGCTGGTCATTCTTCTCGGCTTCGTCCATGAGGTAGTCGCACGGCCGCCAGTTGTACCGCAGCAGCGACCCCGGCTTGCACTCCGACTTGGCCACGGTGACGGTGTATTGCTCCTTGATGATGTCCATGAGCTCCTTCTGCCGACGCAGCCAGTACGAGATGGCCGTGCCGATCTTCAGCTGACGCTTCTCAGCCAGGAAACGAAGCGTGTCTGAGGGACAAAAGCAACACAATGGTCTGGGTCGATTGCTGCGGTCTGGGTCGTTCGTTACCTTTGCCGCTGCCCTTTGCAGGTGTGAAGAGCTGCGCTCTCTTTGGGACGACGGCGCATTTGCCGAGGCCACACCAAGGCTCCCATGTCATCTGGCGTTCTGTGATCATCAGGCCGGCAGAGACAGCGGCGAGTGCGCTACAGGAATGACCTCATTTGGCCTGTGTCTCGCTCACCAAGGAACTTGCAAGGCGCGTGTCCGTCTTGCTCGCAGATGTTGTTCCTGGTCATGCCGTATCTGTGTCCCGCCCAGATCTTGAAGCTGCAACACTCGGGGTTGTCGTTGGCGCCACACTTGTTGCACTGGTCGGGGCACTCCATGGGGCAGCATATTCCAGTCTTGTAGTCGACATACTTGCCGCGCACATGCCTCTGGCAGAAGTGGACCTTGTTGGCCGGCGGATTGGGGTCTGACGAACCCATCCCCACACATACGGGCGTGACGAGTCTGTTTGAATGCTGCTGCAAGCATTCTCACCAGGGTAGTTGCAGTTTTTGGGGCCAGCGATGAGAGAATGGAGGGACTGCTGCGGGTTGCTCTGGAGCTTGGACTGTCTACCGACCAGGCGGCAGGGCTCCTTCTCGGTGATGTCGCTGGTCCAGTACCAGAAGTAGCACTCGACGTCGTTGAAGCACGTAAGCGCACACTCGGCGGGCGTCGTTATGTACGAGAGACGGAGAAACTCGCCCGCTTGCTCGTAGAAGCTGTCCCTCTTGGCGCACCGAGCCATGTCCTTCTCTGCATGACCCATCAATCAAACCAGACACACGAGACATGGCACTCACAGCATCTGAACTCATGTCTCTTTCTGTGGACTTGCCTCCCATGCAGATGGCGGGGGCCCATGTGAGCCTGCTGTTCTTGGATGGCGTCTCCTTGCCCTTGTCGCCCTTGAGGAAACAGTTGACGCCGCCCTTCTTCATGCCGCCGTCGTATTGGAAGAACTGGCACTGTCGGTGCCGCATGCAGATGCCGAGGCACTCCTCTAGGGATCCGGCCCGCACTTCGCCCTTCCCGTACTTGGTCTGCGGGAGGTTCTTGCCGGACAGGGCCCTGCCCGTCTTCAGACAAGCTGATGGAAGAGAGACAAGGAAAATGAACGTGTGTCTCTGTCTCTCTCTCCGTCCATTCCACTTGCTTACCGAAGTCGGGGCACTTGGGTGATCCAGAGACCGACGGTCCCATGGAGTTGTATTCTCGTTTGCTAGAGTCGATGATCTCTGCTCCTTGGTCGTCATTGTAGAGCTCGCAAACGGTGGTGCTCTTGTCAGCTTTTTTCTTGAGGCGGTCTGCCTTGGGGCGGCGGTCGAACCAAAACGTAAAGGCCTTGCAGCCGGGGGTGTACAGGCACTCTTCCTGGCAGAGCGTTGCCGACAAAACATGCTTCTCGATCGTCTTGTCCTTCATCAAATTCTTGCCGGGCATTTTCGTAAACGGCGTGTAGCACCCTGCCATGACAATAGAGGGCGACACATATTGATGGGACATACGCAGGGACCGTCAGCATCTGGTCTTTCCGGCTGACCGATCCTGCAGTGTTTGGGCCCGTAGATGAAGCTGCCTGCTGATGGGCTCTGCTGCAGGATGATCTTGTTGCCATTTCCCTTGAAGAGTGTGCACTGCTTGGACTCGAAGTTCCACTTCCAGTGGCGGCATGGGAAGCCGTCCTCGTTGCGCTGGCATCTCGTCTGGCAGCCTGACGCGCTGCCGACGGTGCCTTTGATCACCTTGGCGCAGTCACCAGGACACTTGTAATCGGTGAACATTCTCGCGCAATTGGGGATCGGCTGGACGTAACGAAGAGGAGGAGAGAGCGGAAGAGAGAGAGGGTGGGCATTGCTCCCTTTGTCGTACCTGTGGGACGATGTCAGTGACGATTGTTTTGCCCACATCTTCGCGTGCCTTGATAACACCTCGAGCAAAGGCACCCTGCATGCGCGGAGACATGACAATTGACAGAAGTGCGCTGCTTCCCGGTAAGGCTTTCTTCTCACATCTGCCGCCGTGACTTCGACATGAAAGCTCGGCCGCCAGTACATCTGCGGTGCACTCTTCACCACGTTAATCGACGAACCCTGCAAGCATGCACAGAACAGATGCTATCAGGTCTTGTCTCTGCTGGCAGATGTGTGCGCTTAAACCTACCAGCCAGTTGAGGTTGTCGCCGGTCATTTTCTTTTCCATGAAGGCCCAGTGCCCTTTGCCCTTGTTGGGAAAATCTGGCTTCCGGTACACACGCAGCTGGCTGATGGGGGCATCCTTGCGCAGCATGTTGCTCGCACGAAGCTGAACAAAGAAATCAATATAAGAAAAAGCCGAGAGACGTGTGTCTCTGCCGGCCGGTCCTTACAGCGATCCAGTAGAGAGTGGTTGACCCGAAGACAAACGTGAAGCGTGTGCCGACCGCCTTTTTGCCCGCAGATATCCCGCCTGAGAAAGATTGGAGATGGCGGAGTGGCTCCGTGCTCATGGATGACTCGTCGGTGAGCATGCGAGACTCAATGAGATTTGTCGGCATGTCTTCATCGCCTTCGTACTCCATTGCATGATGCTGCTGGTGGATAAGGGAATACGTGTTGTCCGTCTCATCGTGGGCGACGAGCATCCCGGTGAGGCCTGCATGCATGCAAGGAGACACCGTTGGTATGTTGTCCTGCTTTCTCTTCATTTTGTTGTCTTACCGTGTGTGGTGTGGATGACTTCGTGTTGGTTGATCTCGTGTGCCACGTGCTGCGGCGTGACGTGTGCGTGAGTGAGTCCCATTGCCTCCACGCCCAGCCAGGCACGGTGGATGGCATGCGCCAACAGCACCGTGCTCATGTACGCCGACACGCCCACCGATCCGCACTCATCACCAGAGGCGGCATCGCCCTGCTGCCCCCGAAAAGCCCGGCCGTCTGTATTCGCCTTGGCTCGGCGGGCACTGATGGCTGCCGCAATGGCCTCATGGGCAGGGCCCTCATTCTGTGGCTCAGTCAGGACGATGCGGGGCAGCTGGCGAGTCGCGTTAATGGTGCCGATCTGATCAGCGGCCGGGCTGATGACGGCCAGGGGCGTTGCAATGGGGTCGTTATCGCCGTCCGCCGTGGCACTGCCGCCGTTGATGACCGAATAAGTGAGGTGGAAGGGCCGAAAAAGGGCCACCAGCGGCACCAGGCTGCTGTCACGAGTGGGCCAGCTGACATGCTCAATGGCCGTCAACACGCCGTATTCACCACAGATGTCCGTCGAAGACGATGCATCGCCGCCCAATGATGATGAATGCACGACGCCCACACGGAATGACACCATGCCCTCGGTTGAATCTCCTCCATCAATGTCCGCCCCGACTAGAGCAACAGCAAATAAGACGAGAATGAAGAGGGTGAAGCCACGCATGCCGGACGACATCATGCGGGGCTCAAAAAACATCGGAATCAGCGAGTTTTGGGGGCGGAGGTCTCGAGAAGGGGGCGAGATGCAGATCTCTCAATAGCCACTGGCACGACGTCTCTGGCGCTCGCGGCGCCTGTTTTTCTCCTGAATTTGGATCTCCGTGGCGGCCCACGAGCAGACCGAAGCGAGGATAAGGGTCGCCTCACCCATCATCTCGAGCGTTTGGACCAGGAGAGGGAGGTGCGGGGGTCCGTAGATGATAGCGGCGATTCCGATCTCGAGAAGCATGGTTGAACAGAATCCAAGCCTTCGCACTTGTAGATCCTCAGAGGGACAACTTCGTTTCGCAAATCACTATCACTCTTCTGCTTGTCCCCCAATATGAGCTCGCAATTCTGGGGGCCGGGGAGATCCAAGCCGGCAGCGCTGTCCCATACATAGTCTATCCCCCCTTCTCCGACAGCAGGGTATCCGGGGGTCAATTGTCTAGTTTCGGTCCTGAATCCTGAACAACACAGACACCAACGTGTCCAGCCAAAGCCGGGCTGGTAAAGGTGACTTCCGAGCCTCCCCGTGGCCCGCGGAGCCATCCCCTTCTCTGATTGATCCCATCCAACCATGAACTTTCCCTCTCGCGTCATGATCTTCGCCCTTGTCGTCTCGTTGGTCCGAGCAACGGGTGGATGGTCTTCTGCGGATGGGCTTGAGGGCGTAGCGTCATTCCGTGTGAGCGTCGTGCATTCAACATCATTGGGCGGCGATGCATCGTCTTCGACGGACATCTGTGGTGAATACGGCGTGTTGACGGCCATTGAGCATGTCAGCTGGCCCACTCGTGACAGCAGCCTGGTGCCGCTGGTGGCCCTTTTTCGGCCCTTCCACCTCACTTATTCGGTCATCAACGGCGGCAGTGCCACGGCGGACGGCGATAACGACCCCATTGCAACGCCCCTGGCCGTCATCAGCCCGGCCGCTGATCAGATCGGCACCATCAATGCGACTCGCCAGCTGCCCCGCATCGTCCTGACTGAGCCACAGAATGAGGGCCCTGCCCATGAGGCCATTGCGGCAGCCATCAGTGCCCGCCGAGCCAAGGCGAACACAGACGGCCGGGCTCTTTGGGGGCAGCAGGGCGATGCCGCCTCTGGTGATGAGTGCGGATCGGTGGGCGTGTCGGCGTACATGAGCACGGTGCTGCTGGCGCATGCCATCCACCGTGCCTGGCTGGGCGTGGAGACAATGGGCCTCACACATGCACACGTCACGCCGCAGCACGTGGCACACGAAATCAATCAACACGAACACATCCACGCCACACACGGTAAGACAACAGAGATGGCATATAATGGGCATTTCTGATGAACGAATTGAGCACCTTCTCTTTGCCTGCAGGCCTCATGGGGACGCTCATCGCCCGAGAAGGACAGGAGAATGTCTTTGCTTTCGTCCATAATGGCGCCGCCCCGAAGACCGGTTCCATGGTGTCCCGGATGCTGAGCAGCGAGGAGCCCCTGCGGCAGCTGCAGGGCACGATACAGGGCTCCATCACGACCACCAAGTCAGCCGTCGGCCTGCGGCCGCGATTCATCTTTGATGCCAGCTTCTACTGGATTGCGGTATGAGAAGGGGGCTCACATTTATGAGTGGCTCACTCTTTCTTTCTTTGTGTGTGTGTCTGTGTCTGTGTCTGTGGTGTGTGTGCAGTTTACGGTCACGGGCAACAGACGTCCCATTAATCTGCAGCGGGTGCGGCTCTACCGCAAGTCGGAGAATCCCAACAGATGGAACGAGGGGCACTGGGTAGAGATGGAGAGACAATGGCTGGCAAAGGAAAAAATGACCGTCTTCCTGGTACGCCCATTCGCACACGCACATTCACATACATTTGACCCGTCTACAAACCACTGCTGTCGGCTACGCCGTGCTGTGGCGTGTAGGCTTCTGTGAGTGACGTCAACAAGAACAAGCCCCAGCTCGGCTGGCGGCCCAGCTTCCATACGGAGTTCATCGGTGCAGACGTAAGTGAAGCGAGCGATGTCAGCACCGGCCCCCTCTTGATCCATCCGTTGTGTGCTTGTCTGCATGGGTGTCAGGGCGCCTTCGCACGCGGCATTCTGAAGAGTCGTGACGACACCGGCACCAGCCTCGTCACCGAGATAGCACTGCAGGTCTGCACACAGTACAGGCAAGGCACCACACACAGATCTATTCGGCCTTTTCTCGTTTTGTAGGAGGTGCCCAACTGTGCCGAGATGTTCACCAACTACTTCTGCACCGGCTCCAACGCGCCCAAGGACTGCGTCAAGGCCATCGACAAGGTGGACAGCGCTTCCGACTGCCAGGCCAAGTGTCAGAAGAGGCACCAGAACTTCCCCTGCAAGTTCTTCAAGTACAACTTCGTGGCCAAGAGGTGCACGCTGCTCAAGTCATACACCGGCGTCGGCAAGAACATCGGCACTAACCTCATCTCAGGACCCAAATACTGCCTGCACGGTAGGTAGGAAGAGGAACAATCAGACAGACACAGAAGCATTCAGTCAGCCGTGTTTGTTTGTTTCTCTGCCTGCAGATTGCTACGTGCCAACGACCAAGTTCCCCAACGGCCAGATCCTGGGCAACCAGCACAAGTATACGGGTGTCTTCACGTCTGCGTCGCAGTGCCAGGAGAAGTGCTTCTTCACCAACGGCTGCAAGGGATTCACCTTCTGGTTCGACAGACGGCCCAAGGCGGACCGCCTCAACAAGGCGGTCACCAAGAGCACCACGGCCTGCTGGCTGTACAAGACCGACAAGGGCGCCCTTATCATCGACAAGAGCCACAAGGAGTATGACCAGTTCGGCATGTCCGTCTCGGGCGCAGCTACCTGCCGAGACACAGGCAGGCTGCTCACACCACAAACTGAATACACGGCATCCTTGATGCGTGTGTTGTGGTGTGTGGATGTCTCTCTGTGTGTCAGGTTGTCTGGAGTGGGGCAGGAAGCACACTTTGACGGGCAAGAACCTGCGAACCATCAAGGCTCGGTCTCTGGAGGACTGCCACGACAACTGTGTGCGCGAGAAGCTGTGCACCTGGTTCCAGTACGACAACAGCGTGGCCAAGGGCGGCAACAACTGCATCCTCAAGCAGCACAGGGGCGACAAGAAACCCACCTCTAAGAACATCGTATTCGCGCCCGCATGGTGCACTGGAAGTGAGCAGAGCCCCCACATATGGACCGGCAGATGGCATGTACCTGTCAATCTCTCTGTCTCTGTCTGGGTGTGTGTATGTGTGTAGAGAATGACGTGGCTCGTTGTGGCCAGGCAGGCAAGATCTACACGGCGTCGACCAAGATGGACATCCAGCACATCGCCTCACCGATGGACTGCGCCCGTGCGTGCCAGGACGAGGTCGACTGCTACTTCTGGACCTGGTCGGGGCAGCCCACCAAGCAGTTCCCATGCACCCTATTCCCCCGAGTGGTCACCATGAAGAACAGCGCACACCCTGACAAGAAGGAGATTAGCGGCCCCAAGGACTGCGCATTCCCTGGTAAGTGTGACCCTCAACACAGCGAGAGAGGGAGAGAGAGACATGGTCGATCCATCTTTCTTCCTCTGCGTACGTACGTCTGCAGCTGCGACCCCTGAGAACAGCCAGAAGTGGATGTGCGAGAAGCAGTATGGCGGTCTGTTCAGTGCCTACACCAAGGGCCCCGTGTGCTGCCCCGCCAAGTGCGGTGAGAAGTGCAACAAGTGCGGCAACCAGGAGCCCGTCGAGTGCTGCAACTGGAAGGTCTTCAAGATGCAGCACCACGGCGGCAAGCGCAACAACGTCTGCGAGCAGACTGGACAGCCCCCTTGCAAGTTCGAAGGTCAGTGGGTGGAGCAGGCTAGAAAGGAGACACATGGATGGATGGATGGATGGACGGAATCTGCGGTGTGCTGTGCTGCTTGCTTGTCTTGTGCAGGTCGGCAGATGACGTATGCGCCATGGTGCCCTGATGGCAAGTGCAAGACCGTGCTCAAGAGACAGGACGTCTTCATCCCATCAACTGTCAACCCTGCTGGTCAGTCAGCCGCCCTACGCAGACACACACACACACACACACACAAACAAAATGCATGTGTCTCTCTCCCTTTCCTGACCGCATTCAGGGTCTCTCCGCGCGTTGGCCGAGAAGCGTCAGCTGAAGATCGGCACGGCCATCTCGTATTGGCTGCGCGACTACAGCGACTACCTCAACACCATCAAGACCCACTACAGCGTCACCGTGGCCAAGTCCGAGTGCAAGCCGGGCTCCATCCTCCAGTACCAGTGGACCACATGCGACTGGATCATGGACTTCGCCGAGCAGCACGGCATGCTGCACCGCCTGCACGCCATCGCCTGGTACCGCGACCATCCCGGCCCGGTCCGCGGGAAGCCGCCCGCGGAGAAGGAGGCGTGGCTGATGGACTTCACTGACAAGTACGTCAAGAGATACGCCGGGCGCAAGGGTTCGTACCACTTCGATATCGCCAATGAGGGTAGGGTGGGCAGGGGAACAAAAGAAGGCCAGGGAAGGGGACAGAGACACAGACCATGTGTGTCGGATGTCGTGTATCGTGTGTTGTATGTGTGTGGATGGCCATCGATCTCAGCCTTGCAAGATGGGCAGTCATCAGACGGCACGACGTGGATCGAGCGCAAGGGCACGTGGATGGAGGACATCCCCGATTGGCTCCCCAAGGTCTTCCGCCGCGCCAAGATCGCCGCCGACAACATGGGCACGTCCATCAACAACTACTACAACGATTTCTACATCATTTCGGCGGACAGCGGCAAGTCGGGCGCCGTCTACGCCCTGGCCAAGTGGCTGATGAAACACCCGCTCGGCTCATACAAGGGCAAGCCTGTGGTGGACGGCGTCGGCTTCCAGACGCACATCGACGTCACGTTCGAGCTGTACGACGGCGTGCGGCAGCAGATGCGCAGATTGGGGTCACTGGGACTGGTGAGCTGGGGGGGGGAAGGCACACAGAGAGAAGAGCACATTGGTTTGTTGTTGATCTGCCAACGTCTCTCTCTCTCTTTCTCTCTCTGTGTGTGTAGGAGGTGTCCATCACTGAGATGGATGTAGGGTGCGGGCAGTGGGTGTCCGGCCAGGGGTACGTCCCCTGCGGGGAGCAGTGGAACTTCGAAAAGGAATACATACAGGTAATCAACACACAAGCACCCAGATGCCGCTCCCTGCCTTTGATCTCATTCATCCTTTCCTTCGCTTCTGCAGGGGCAGATCTACGGCATGCTATTGCGCATGTGCATCGAGGAGCCCAACTGCACAGCGTAATACATCCACGCAACACACACGCACCACCCACCACACTCACCACAATCATTCTTGGTGGCTGTGTCCTTCCAGGTTTGTGATCTGGGGCACCTATGACCCCTACAGCTGGCTCAACACGCAGTTCCAGGGCGCCGACCACCCCACACCCTTCGCACGGGGGTGGAAGAAGAAGCGCGCCTTCTTCGAGATGGAGAAGGCACTCAAGGCCTGACCTATCCATCCATCCATCCATCCGATAGACCGATTCATCAGTGTCAGTGCAATGCATCCATCGTGTGTGCGCACCCCGACCCGCCAGCCACCCAACCAGGGATGTGTGTGTGAGGGGCGAGGAGTTTGTTGTTGTCATTTTCGATACGTAGATGAGCGCGTACGAATGACCATTGTATTCATAACGCACACCTGCACGCCTCGCACGCACGGTTGTCGTGTCATGATTGTGTTTTTGAGACCCCGTCACTGACAGTCAATCGTCACTTTTTGATACAGAAGTATGGCTGAAGACGAATGGCATAGCGCATGTTGTGGATATCTGTGTGCGTGGATGGCAATTTGTCCCCCCCCGCGAAAGCGTGCGTGGCGCATCTCAAAGCTTTGGAGGATCATACACCATGCGCTCACAGAAATGCCTCTCTCCAGTGGCTGAATTCATTACAGAACGGTTCAAATGGACTTAAGACGAAACACACGCAACAAATAGGGTCACCGCACACACGTCACATTCCATTCAACGATCACTCGGAGTCCCTCATCCGTCCAAGTAATGCAGACACAGCCCCTCAGCCACCCAAGCACCGAATAAGGTCAAGAGAAACTCAAGCGTTTTACTTGCTTCGACAAAGGTAATGACGGCGAGCAGTGCTATGAACGTGGCTCCGGCACTTGTCGTAAACCAAGGCAAAAAAACGTGACAGAGGAAGTGGACTAGAGCCACCAGTGCGGACCCAATCCTCTGCTCTCCAAGAGCGACTTCCCACCCGTGTACCCCATAGAGACACGGATTCCCGTCGGGAATCTCATTCATGGCCAGCATTATGGCGATCGCGATTGCCAGCACCCATGCTACCGCGACAAGACCTTTGTCTGTCAGGTTGACCATTAACGTGCCTATCGTGAGCTCCGAATAGACCATGCCAACCCACACCCCAACAGGGGTCATAGTGATCCACAAGGCCGCAAAGAAGATGATGAGGGCCTCTGACACGCGGGCCTCTGACACGCGTGTTAGGATAAGCACCCAAGCAAAAAAGGCCGCACCGATGGGCGCACCGACAACGAGCGAGCCACAGCCAATCAGCTTGACGCAGCGGTACAACAGCAGCCACGAGAGCTCCAGCCACGGAAAATAGGGGGAACCGGGGGAGGCTAATATGTACAGTAAAGATGAAATGGCGATCGTAAAGAGGCAGTAGACCACCGGACAGCACAGAGCGTCTCTGAACGATAGCCAAAGGGGGTCTCTCATACAAAGTCGGTCCTTGGGTCGCTTCCTGATCATGACGAGTCTCATCAGTCCGTGCCTTCATTGACAGTGGATTCCTTTTTGCTCACCGTCTGCAGTCGGCGCACTGAAAATGTGCTGCAGGTATCGAATATGTGAGGACACAACACATGAGCCGATCGGTGTGAGGATTCCCCACCCCTCACCTGGCAGAAAGTGGGGCGTCACGTGCCGTTTGACGAGCCGTCGGAGGAGAAACCGATGCCGCCAAAGAATGATTAGTGCAAGAAGACACGAAGTCAAGCCGACCCAGCCGAAGGCCGCAAATAGCAGCGCCAGAGTCCTCGACGAGGAACTTGCCACCGCAAAAGCATGTGTAGACTGGATCAAGCCATACCCCATAGACAGCAGCTGACACCCCGCCTGCTGCGTCACGTCATGGTCGCGATGTAGCTCGAGAAGCCGACGGCGCATTCTGAAGTGGTAATGTGCCTTCAGACTGATTGGAAGCACCACCACAGAGCCGAAAACAGACAGGAGAACGGACTCTCCGCTACTCCAGAACGACCAATCGGCGTTGGATGCCATCAGCAGCACAGAAAGTGTGATGAGGGCGAGCAGCAGAAGGATACCCCAACGCAGCTGTCGGCCGCTGGCGCACCGCGGGTGGCGGGCGACTAGACACTCCAACAGATAAGAAATGAAGCATATCACCATTGGGCCGATCGCGAACGTGACAGTGTTGCCGAAGACCCACAGCGCCACAGGTGCCACCACCCATAAGCACAATCTCTGGAAAAGGTCGTCATACAAATAGATCCTCTTCTCGCGTTCGGGAGCACCTCCGAGCAGATACTCGTCGTACTCGCTGATTGATGAACACACCAGTTTCTTGTCAGCGTCAGGTGTGAATTGTGTGCTCTGGGTAGCCTCACCCCTGGCAGATCTCACATCTCGTTGAGGGCTCACCTGTAGACCACACAGCAAAGACCCTAGCAAAGACCACCATGTGCGGCTGCGCCTTGCCTGTCGTCTGCAGCTTCTGTCGTCGGAACGCCTCCATACAGTTAACGTGGACAAAGCCTGCACACGACGAATGGAAAAATCGAGATGAGAAAGGCAAGACGAGTGAGATCCAATTTGGTGAGATCAGGCGTCATCTCACCCATTGTGCCGCGACAGCTGCAGGGCGAGATAAGTAGACCCGTTTCGGTGGACTCCTCTCCATCCCGGGAGATGCGGCACGCATCGTCAAAGCCAGGATACGTCAAACAGCCCACCCAACTCATTCCGCATTTGCGAGCTTAGAGTTCTTTCGGCGAGATTTCGCTTCCTCGCCGGGAGACGGCCAGGAGACGGACGGCGCGGTTTTTTTCCTTAGCGCATTCCTGTTCGTTTCCGCTTCATTTCAACACGTCCTCGTCATCCTCTCGTTGGTTCTGCTCTTTTGCAGTTCGGCTGAGCCTCCTCCTCACCAAATTGCTCCTCATTACCTGGCTCCTCACCTTCTCCTCCTCTCCCCCGGCCCGCATCGGCTGTGAGAGAATGCCCGCCTCAGACCGCAAGTCGAAAGTTGTTTTCTTGCCGTTTGACGCCTTTCGGAAGCTCAGGTTGGGATGGTGGGCGACGGAGAAGTCTTAGAAGGCGGAGAAGGCTCTTCGCAAGACCTCAATGGTACGTACCTTCGGTGCAGGAGAGTCGTCCGCTCATTAACCGATGTGTCTGTTTTGTATTGGCGTGGCTGTACCCACGTACACAGGACATTCAAGGTTCACCCTGACAAGCCGGGCGGCAGCGCAAAGAAGTTCGACGCTGAAGAAGGCCTGCAGGCGGCCGGAGGGTGAGCATAACTGAGCAACAACAGAGTCTGCAAATGTGCTGGCAGGATTTCTGTCGTCCTTTCTGATGTCTTGCCGCCGACAGACAAGCTGCAAATGCAGCCAAGGAGGCCCGATTGCACACTCTCCCTCGCTCGAGATGAAGGCAAGGCTGTACAAAGCTGGCATTGCCTGGCAAGCTGACGGGGTGGCAAAAACGTCGCTGGCCTGAGCGTTGGCCTATCGTGGCTGGACCGAACATTATCAAACGTGAAAAGGAGAAGACATCCATTGCAAGATGATGCCAAACTGCGGCGAGATTTCACTTTCTCGACGGAGACGGGAGCGCGACGGTATAACGAAACATTGCTTCTGTTTTCCCCATTTGTTCCACTTTCCGTCTTCCTCCCCTCAGCGTGCTCTATTATTCCACCTGTCCAACGAAGCCATTGCAGAGTTGAGAAGGAGAAGATGCCTTCCTACGTGACCGTCGAAGACGCCTTGGCGTCGATGCCATCATCGAGCGGCAAGAGAGAGCCGGTGAGCGCTGCATATAATACGTTGAAGGCCTAGGGAAGAACAACATGATGAAGTTATGGAGGATATGGTCCACTGCATTGTGCGTCTTGTTGTTGGTGTGCAGATGCGCCGGCAGTTCACACAGGGGCAGTGGCGGGTACGTTCCCGGACCTTCGATGGATTTTATGGATGCAGCATGGCAATAGCGGTGTATGTGTGCATATCCATGGTCTTTGTGTGCAGAAGGAGGTGGCGAGGGCGGTGGAGAGCGACACCGACAGCGTGTACGTGGACGGGAGTGTGCCGGTGCGGGAGGGGGCTACATGGATGCGTGGAGGTGCTGTTTGATGTGCACGACCGCTCTCGCTATGCGTACAAGATATTCAAGCTCTACGAGACTGAGGAGGAGAGGGTACGCAAGACCACAATGGAGCTAGCGACATGCACGGATGCACGTGTGTGTGTGCATTTGCAGGACAAGGACGGGACAGTCAGCAGGTGCAGGCGCGCGAAGCTGAAAAGGAGCTCAGGACAGCCACCAGCTGGCAACCCGGCAGAAGGTCGGCCACGACAGAAAATAACGCCCTCAGAAGGTGAGAGAAACACGGCAATGCATCGTGGGGGGTGCAGACTGCGTGAGATGGCGGCGAGAGCGTGCACCTCACGGACCATACGCCGTTTCTGTTATCGGATCTGTCCGGCCCTGTGCGCGTTTGCAGGTAGCACGTCTGATGCGTGTAGATAACGTGTGACGCCTAGCGTGATGTCGGGGCGCGACACACGCCGGCCCGGCCCGGCTGAGAAGAGCACATCGAAACGGCAGGAGAAGAGCAAAGCCAGCAAAAAGGCCAGGGAGGGTGAGCACACGAACGGCCAGGTGGTAGTTGCCAAGATGCATGGATGCTTTCTGTCGTGTTCTGTCTGCAGCCAATAAGGTTAGGTTGGAGGGGCAGAAGGAGGCCGACAGATGGGAGGAGATCATCACCATACTCAACAGCGGGGCCACCATGAAGGCGAAGGCGGACCAGCTGCGCCTGATCATCAAGGCTGGCGTGAGCAAGGAGCAGAAGGAATACATTCGCCGCGCCTTCGTCGGTAGGCGCGGGACGCAGCCACCGCCCTGCAATATGAGCG
>CDMY01000572.1:30369-43497 GCA_001179505.1 Vitrella brassicaformis | reverse complement strand
AGCCCCCTTGACAGCATCGAATCGACGCCTTGCTGGATAGGATGCCCTCAAGGTCGGAGCAACGCGCCGTTCCCTCACATGAATGAATGCAGGAGAAGCTTGAGACATCCGAGCACTGCACGTCATGTTGACATGTCTGTTGTCTGTCTGTCTATCTGCTTGATGCGTTCGATTCAGGAGGCAACACGATCCAATTCTGCCCTAAGGGCCTCAAGGTCTGTGCCTGCGAAATCAACTCCGACCCACGTCGACGACGCACAAGAGAACTTCAAGCTATACGGTTGGTGCCTCCGCCTGTGTATGGCTGAGTGGACCCATGAGCGGCCTGCCACACTGCTCCCTCTCTCTCTCTCTCTGTGTGTGTGTCTGTGTGTGGGTGTGTGTGTGGGTGTCAGGCGTCACCCCTGCCCGCATCTGCAAGGAGTCCTTCTATGCTTTCGTCGACCGCACCAAACAGCGAAAGCATCGATGCGACCTGGTACGTAGGCAGACAGCATGCCCACGTAGGCACACACACAAGGTGCATGAGTGCATTCGTGTGTCGCTTCGTTTGTGTGTGACTGCAGGTGTTTGCTGACCTCCCATGGGGCGGGGCGGCATTCGTCAAGGGGCAGCGGACCTTTGACATCACCAAGATGGGCTACGAGGGTGAGAGGAAGGAAGATGGACACACACCACACACACGGAAGCACTCATATCTCTCTCTCTCTCTCTGTGTGTGTGTGTGTGTGTGGCTCAGTCGGTGTTCGATGTGTTGGCCGATTGCGAGGCCATCACCGACTCGTTTGCATTCAAGCTCCCACGCAACACGCCCCTCCAAGCGGTGGTGAGTCTTAACACGTCACATCCATCCATCCATCAGACAGACGGACATGTGTGTCGTCTGCTTTTGTGTTGTGTTGTCGTCATCGATGTGTGTGCAGGCCGAGTTGGGCGCCTGGAAGGCGACAAGGGAGCTGTATGAGAACGGCCACGAACTGGTCAGCTACCGGCCCCCAGTGATAGATGCCTACCTGACGCGCCTCCTAGCGAGGAGGGGCGGCGGCTTCAACTACAAGCTGAAATACATCACCGCCTACATCGGCAACATCGCTGAGCGGTACGTATGTGCACAACGGAGCCCCCGCCACACACTACACACGTGTCTCCATCCATGTGTGTGAATTGTCGTGTGAGCAGCACTTCGAAGAAGCTGCCCCCCCCACCATCACCTGGTGCCCCGCCCACACCACCGTGGAGGATCGCGTGATGAGCCTGGTGGATAGCGGTGCTCGCCGTGTCTCGTCATGTCAGGCCCCACAACGGTGAGCCAGCGACACGACCTCACTGAAACAAATGCATCCATCCATCCATCCCTCGGTCCACGCGTCATGGTGTGCTGTGGTGTGGTGTACGCAGGCCGATTATCGCTACCTACATTTTATATTACGTGGCCCATTTCTTCAATTGCTCGCCGCCTGACCGGTCGTCGAGGCTTATGTGACGCGAGTGCGGAGGGGCTGCTCCGCGCCTCGCAGGACCAAAACGCGCAAGCTGCGAGCTCGAGGTAAACGAAAACGTTTTGTCGCGCCTCGGCGCGGAGGGGCCGCACCTCAAGGAGAAAGATCGCTTGGCGCGGGCGCAACCCTGCCCCTACACGGCGCCTGCTGCGACGTCGGGCGTGCAAGCGGACAGGATGAGTCACTGAAGTGACGCGGCAGATGAGGCGGGTGGTCTCGACAGTGACCTCCCAAGCTGACGAGGAAGGAAACGCACCAGAGTACGTTTGTGTGTGTCTGTATATGTGTGTGTGTGTGTGTGTGTGTGCAGCTGGTGTTGAGTCGCAGGCTGTGGTGATCGATCACCACTGGTCGGCCCGACCTCACCAGAGGACGAGCCGCACAAAGTACACACACAGCCGCCTGGGTCAGACTCGCAGCCACACTCACTGCCTGTGTGTCTCTGTGTGTTTCACTTCTTGCTGAGCGTGGTGTGGCCCAGACGACCACCAGCAGCAACAACAGCAGTAGCAGCAGCAGCAGCAGAGAGGAGGCCAGAGGCACCAAAAGGGAAGTCACCATCGGCCCCCGCGGACAGATCGATCATGTGTGAGTGAGAGTAGACAGACGGCCGACAGACGCACAGACAGACAGACAGACAGACGGTCTGTGTGCTCGTGTGTGCGAGTGAGATTATGAAGACACAGACGGCCTGGCCCGTCTTGTGTTAACTGAATTGTCGCTGTTCGTGTCTGTCTGTCTGTCTGTCTGTCTGAGTGCGTTTCATGGCCATGGATGTCTTTGTGTGGCGCAATTGGTTCGTTCAACCATCATCTCTTGGTGTCTCTTGCCCGCCCTCCATGTCCACGCAGGGCCCAACCCCTCACACTCGCCCCTCCCAGCCCATTCACTCACCCCCGCCCCCCCTCAACCACTCTCCCCCTCCAGAACTCTGCTCACAGTTCGATCTCCATTCGCCCGCTAGCGCTGTCACCAGCAGCAGCAGCGCCCTCCGCCCCGCAGGTCACCATCATCTTGTTGTTCTCGTCGCCCCAGTCTAAGCTGCCGGCGGCGATTGCGTCAGCGTATCGCATCTGTGACTCCCGGATCTCTCGGGCGCGGGCCTCCAAGTCCAGCCGCATCTCGGGCGGCAGGGGGCGGTTGTCGGGATGGTCGGGGTCGAGATTCCAGTTGCGCACCAGGGGTTCCTGGCTGAGCCACGGGTGGGGTTCCCAAGTGCTGCCCTTGCTGCCGCCATCGCCCATTAAGGGGTCGTCGTCTTGCGAGAGGATGGACTCCTTGCGGCCCAAGGACGAACCCGAGTAGCTGCTCATGAAAGCGGCGCTGGTCGCGGTGCGGCTCTTCTTGGCGGGGGGCTCGAGCGTGTCGGCGCCACCACCTGAAGACGACAAGGCCAGCAATCAGCAGACAGACAGGGAGACACCATGAGAGATGGGGACCGCTGGGGTGATGTCTTGCGTGTGTACCGTCCTGCAGCGAAATGGATCCGTGGTTGCAGAAGCCTCTCTGCTTATCCTCCAAGCCAAATAAAAACTGAAGGCACACAAAGCAGTGATACAGAGAGAGAGTCTCTTGGCGGCTCGGTAGATGTCTCCTTCTGTGTGTCTGTCAGTGACCTCTTGATTCGGACGACTGATGCGAAGGCCGCAGCCCAGCCCATGTGCGTGTGGATGCACGCCCACTCGCGGATGGAAGCTGTCGTCTCCCTCCCAGGGGCGTCTCCGCTTCTTCTCGTTCTCGTTGAGGGTCGCCTGCAGTTTGGCCCAGCTGGGCGGCCCTTTGTGTCCTCCGGCCGGCTGGTCGGCGGCATCACTCTCCCCGCCTGTCTTCTTGCTGCATCGCCTGTCGAAGATCTTGGTCAGCTCGATGAAGTCATCCGGATCGAATCTGTTGAAGCGGCGACCCTTGTAGAGGCAGTTGTTGTCCTTGTCGTAGCGGCGCTCCTCGAAGCGACCCCACTCGTTCTCGTCAGGGAATACGTACGACTTGCCGTCTTTGGGAGGGTCGAAACTGGCACCGAGTTGGATGACTCTGGGCGGGCTGCGGTGTGCCTGCTGGCCTCCAATGGCGGACTCACCACGCTCCTTCTGGTCAGTCTTGGCCATTTCAAACTTTGAGGGCTTTGCGGAGGCCGTCTTGGGCAACAGTGTGTCGGGCGCCAGTTGCATCATCACCAATTCAGCTTCATCAAAGGTATCTGTCCGTTTGTGCGATTGACGGCCGAAATACGCGTCTTCATCAGAGTCAGAGTCATTGTCAGATCGCTCATATCGTCTCGGTTGCATCTCGAGGGGCTCAAGCTTCGAAGGCCGCTCGGAGGCCATCGGCACACTGCGTTTGGATGAACGGGGCGGCTTGGACGGCTGGCGTCTTCTCACCGCGCGTGGTTTCTTGGCCATCTTGACAGCCGGGGTGGTCGCCACGATGGGCGCGGTGAACGGATCCACCTCTGCAAAAGAGAGACAGCAAGTGGCGGTGGCCCTTAGCGTGTCTCTTTGCCTGCCTTCTGACCGTCAGTGCCGAGTTGTTTCTTTCTCTGCTGCCGCCCGAAGCGGCTCAACGCCTGGGCAGCCCCTGTGTCAACAACGTCCTCGAGAGCCAGAGACTGCAGAGACATCTCCACGACATTCCCATCTGATCGATCACACACATGGAGAGGGAGGAGACCTGATCTGGCCTTTGTGTGTCTCATTGATTGTGTCCTTGCCGTCCGTCGCCGGCTTGACCTCCTCAGCAACAGAAGCTGCACCACAGACAAACAAGAATGGGCCCCCAGTGAGAGAACCCGAAAGACACGGCAGACAGCCACAGCCCTCCCATTCTCTCTCTGTGTGTGAATGTCTCACCCCCCGAGCTGCTCTTGCTCTGGCGTGTGATGTCGAGCGGCACGGTTCCGTCCGTAGAGCGGTTGAGGGGCGAGGTGTCCACGGTCGTGTCGGTCGCCAGCCGCTCCATGTTGTCGACATCCCCATCGACCTTGTCTTCCTCCTCTGTCTTGACCGACGCTGTCACCTCATTCTTGGCGTTGAAAGTGCGGCTGCGGAGTCCTTTGGCGTCGATCTTGCCGAGGATGTCATGCGCCCACTCGTAGTCGGCCAGGTGTTTCTTGATGAAGGTCAGGCGCTGCACAAACACACACACAGAGAGCCGACGGAGACACAGAGGCAGTGGACAGACAGAAGGTCGATGGCCCACAACACATGCATGACCGGGCCGTCGGACACACACTCGTGGCGCCCATGGCCCTCCCCTCTCATGCTCCCAGGCTGTCTCCCCTCTCCCCCTTCCCCCCTCCCCCAGGTCAGCCGCTTACTCTCTTGCAGGCCGTCTTGCACACGGGCCCTGGATTGCCCGCGTCGGCACAGAGCTTCGCCCAGTCGTCCGTCGTCACTAGGTCGGCCATGCACGCATCCTTCTTGGCGGTGGTATCGGCGTCCTTCTCCTCGAGCTCCTTCATGAGCTTCTCCTCCATCTCTGGGCACCATTTGTGCTTACCCTTCGGGTCGCGGTTGAACTTCTCCTCCTCCTTCTTCTTCTCCTTCTCCTTCATCTTCTCGAACTCTCGAACTTGAGCGGAAGGGGAGACTGCGAGCTGACCCCCAAACCCTAAGCCCCCATCTTCTCGAACTTCCCCTTGGGAGCGCGGCTTAGCAACTCTCACCGACAGTGAGTGCGACGCGATTGGCTCGCCACGAGTCATGATGTGGCTCTGCGTCCTCGGTGTGTCGGTGTCGTGCTGTGCAGGCCGGCCTTGGTGACCGGGCGGACTGATTGAGCGCCTTTATGCCATTTGACTCATAGCTAGGTGGGCGAGCACACACATGACACATATGCATGCAGTAGGTGTCTGCCCATCTCTTGTTGCCTCTCTGTGTGTGCCGGTGCAGCTGTCGGTGTCTGTTTGAGTGAGATGTCTGGAGGCCACGACGCCGCACCGATGGCCTCCGCTGCCATGGCGGACGGTGACGGTGACGACGCAGGTATGCCACACACAGATGAATGGGATACATCAAACACACACCATCCTCGCAATTGTGTATGTGTGTGTGTGTGTCTTCGATGGTGTGCAGACGATGTAGCTGAGGAGGAGCATAGCGGCAGTGGACAGGCGGAGGACTCAGATCGCAATGGCGCAGACAGCATCGGCATGCCCTCTGCTGCCACGGCGGACCGTCACAACGGCGACGCAGGTACGCCACACACAAATCTATAGGACACCCACACACACACACACACACACACCATCCCGCTATGTGTCTGAGTCTATGCGGTTGTGCGTTTACTTGTGATGGCGGACCAGCAGAGGAAGACGATCGCAGCGGCATCGACAGCGGTGAGTGACCAACCAGTCGACATCATGTCACATAGACCAGTCAACCCACCAGCAGCACAGCGCACTGATGTGGGCTCTGTCGGTGCGTGCCGTGTGTCTGTGTTCAGACGAGCAGCAGCAGGAGGGCGGGGTGGCCGACGAGATGGCCGATGAGGAGGAAAGTCCACAGGCAGGGGCCGATAGCGAACCGGTGAGGCACTCATGAACACACTCCCCGTCGATATGATGTCCGTGACGTTCTTCCTTGCCCCTTTGTGTGTGGTGTCGGGATCCTATGCAGGAGGCGGATGGTGCTGGCGACGACAGTGAGGATTCAGACGATTGGGGTTTCTCATCCGGCGACGACTACGAGGAGGCGGATGGTGCTGGCGACGACAGTGAGGAGTCAGACGATTGGGGTTTCTCATCCGGCGACGACTACGAGGAGCATGGTACGCCTGACAGACAGACGTGACGATGCTCTACACACACACTCACTGTGTGCCTCCCTCGTGTGGGGGCTCTGTGCACTGCAGGTCATCCTGTGGTGGCGGCCACTGGCGTGACTGTGCCAGACGGCTGTGCGGGCCCCACTGACATCGAGGCTCGCTTCCCCCTCGGCACCAACGAGGCCACCAAGCAGCTGACGCTTGGCGTCATCGGCCGCACCATCACCCCACACCAAGTGACCAACCTCATTCGGCAGCAAGGAGCCGACCCAAACACCATCCCTCGGCTGCGGAAGAAGGGCAGCAGTGACACAGGCCATCGACAGACGTTGTTGGGCCTCGCCATTGCCGATAAGACCGACTGCTCCATCAGTTCCGTCGCAGCAGGGGGCGATGATGGTGCCCATGATGTGTACCTGCCGCAGTGGTCGTCAGATGGGCTGGAGGAGGGCATCCTGACCGCACTCATCGAAGCAGGCGCCGACCTCAACGCGGTCATGTCGGACAGTTTCCTCCGAGAGGCGATCCAACGGGGCAGCAAGACGGCCTTGGACGTACTGATGGCTCGTCAGGACATCGTCCTGCGCCAACCAAGCGCACACATGCTGATGGAGCTGCCCCGTCCCGTGCGTCCGCCTCCCCCCGAGTATCCGCAGGTGCTCATGTCGATGTATCGGCAACTCATCCAAGACCGCCCCAGCCTCGCCACCGAAGAACGCTATGGCTACAACCTGGTGGACAGTGCAGCCGGCAACGCGCAGGCCCACTATCCCCAGCCCTTCATCGACAGCTACCTCGACCTCATCACAGCGAAAGGCGCCGACATGACGACAGAGGATGACATTGGGCGGACGCCACTGCACTGCGCGGCAATGGAGGGCTCCCCGAAGGTGGCCGACTACCTCTGCCGCAAGCTGCCCGCTGACCAGATCAACAGACAGGACGGTCTCGACGACACGCCCCTCGCCCTGGCTGCCTTCAACCTCGATCGCCGCCTGGAAGCTGAGGAGGCCGAGATTCCCAACCTCAAGCTGATTATCCGTTCGCTGCTGCGGGCGGGAGGCGATATCAATCTCATCCCCACAGCCACAGAGGAGTACCGCCGTCAGCGCCAGCTGGTGCTGACCGAGTATGCGACAGTGCTCAACGCGCTGCCCACTGCCGTCATGGCGGCCGTCAACGCCGCCCTCGCCCCCCACCGCTCCCTCGCTGGCCTCCTGACCCCCCGGCTGGCCGTCGGCCCGCAGGAGGCCCCCATCTTCGGCTGGCGCATCGCGTCATACCTCTTCGACATGGATGCCGCCCAGAAGGCCACCACAGAGGAGGCCATCAGTGTGCGGCACACCGACATGGCCCGCCGTGTGTGTGCGGTAGCGGAGCACTTCGTCCGTTCGGCAGTGTACCAGGCCAGCAGCAACAGGAAGGTGGTGGGCGGGACGGTCAGTGTGGGCGGCCAGGTGGTGCGTGTGCCGCAGCTGCAGTGCTTCGTGGTGGGCGGTGTGGATGGCCAGCGGATGGAGTTGCGTGAGGTGGTACAGCGGGCCATCCTGGACGAGGCGGCCAAGTGGGGGCTGGCGGGGGAGATTGACAACGGCTTCAGGAAGGATGTGCCTGCGGTGGTGTGGGGGGCGGTGGGGTGGGTCGACAAGGGGAGAGACGGGAGGGAGTCCTTCAGACGGCTGAGGATGACATGAGACAGGCAAACAGGTGGATGAGGGTGGGCAGGCAGGCTGAGAGATTTTGATGTGTGTATGGGTGGCTGTTGCTCTTTGATCGATTGCTTCTGCTTCCTGCCTGCCCGACCCTAACTAATCATTATGTGTGTCACCGGTCGGTGTATCTCTCTAGATGTGCGGCTCGATATATGCGATGGGTCGGGTAGGGCGGTGGTGGGGCGATAGAGAGAAAGGGGTGTGGCCGGCAGGCAGGCAGGCAGGCAGATGGGATGGGCGGAGAGATGTCATCCATCGTGTATACACTCACCCATTCCTTCACACGATGATGGCTCATCTGCTGCCGAAGTGATCGACACAATATTTAGCCTTCCGGCTGGCTGGGTAGCGGGGCTGCATTGTGACGTGCTGAATGACATTCCATGGTCAATGAAGGCTGCTTGGTGCCCGTTGTGGATCGTGTGTCTGCTGGGAGAGTCATCCATCGCTCACCGCCACCCACAAGTGCGTCCATCCACTGTGTCAATCGGCCACTTAAGGCATCCCCGCACACCCACACGCCATCGCGTCATCGTTCTCTCTCCATCATGCTCTCGCTTTTCGGCTTGTTGGTGTCCCTTCTGCATCAATCTGCACAAGCCTCACACGCCGCGCCCCCAGTGCGGCTTGGGGATACACAGACACACACTCACTGCATGCCATGCGAAGAGAGCAATGACACGTTACACACGAGCCCAAAAAGCAGGGCGGGTGACGAAGGCAACAACAAGGCGTGCACTACAACATCACACAATGAATGTTCACATAACGAGACAGGCGAGTCGCCCACCACCCGCCAGTGCACTGCTGGTGGCCGCATTGTCGCTGTCCCTCTTGGTGCCACCTGCACCGCTCGATGGTGTGATGACTGATGCGTCAGCCACTAGATGACCTTGGACACTGTGAGGGCCAGCCAGCAGACGAGCATCAGCAGCACCTTGTTTGCGTATCGCGCCTTGATCCCATGTTAGTCGACGAACACCTGCGACACGTAGACGGTGTTCTCCACCACGCGAATCAACAGGACGACCAGGCACACGCTAACAGTCGGGGAAGAAGGGAAACAGAGGAAGCATTGTTTGAGTGACAGACAGCTAGCCCCGAGGGACCACCAATGCGAAAACGACAGGCGGACGTGCCAGCGCCACTTACCCAGCTCTCTCTCTCACTCTCAGTCCTCACTGTCCAAACACAGTGGACCAGCCCGAACAAGGAACCAGCACGTGCCACATACATCCAAGCATAGAGTTACGCTTGCCTTCGTACGTATCTGTCTTTTAGGCTGTCTGTCTGTCTGAGGCGACGTACCGTGAGTTGGTTTGCGTGACCATCCGCCCTCTGGGGCGGCCGGGCGGGCGCAGCCAAACGCCCACCAGACTGCGACCTGCAATCCTCACGGGCGAAGAAGTCCTGTCAAGAAGGGACCATCAGAAAGGACTGTCCCTTCTGCCACAAAAAGCACAAGCTCGTCTTGTAAACCGAACGGGCGGACGCAACTCCACATTCCCTGACCGACCCACACGACGCAAGAACGTGCGAGTGTCTATCGTATCGCCGTCTGACCTACCGTGGGCGTAGTCGCAGTATGTGTCGCTGATCACACACACAACGTGCCCACGCGTGGATCCCTTGGCACTTCCATCTTTCGTGCACAACGCACCAACGCACCTTTCTGAGGTCAGGTTTGGCCCTGAGCTCCTCCATCGAGTGGGCAAATGTGCAGTCAGACCCCCGCTGACATCGGCTCTCGCTGCATACTGCCGCACAGCCACACATCGTCATGCAGCAGGAGATCCCGGATCATATCAATCACAATCAGGGTGTGTTCCCTTCCTGGCCCGTGTGTGTGTGCCGTGTGTGCTGCTTACACGAAGAAGCGACAGATTTTGGTTTTGTAGCACTGCATGCCGGACATCAGAGAGGCAGGGAGGGAGGTGCCTGCCGGGATGGATCGAAGATACACACAAGTTGGCTGAGCACTTACAGATCTGCTGATCGATTTCGGCGTTACCTTGTCCAGTGCACTCTGCTGCCATGAAGTATTGTCCGCCCTGCACCAGATCCACCAATCCACGTCACTCAGGGACACGTGTAGACGGGCAGATCGACAAAGGCCCTTCGCGGCGCTTCTCAGGGAGCGCACTTCAAACTGCGAGCTTTGGACTGCGAGCTCCAAAGCTCGCAGAATTCAGCGGTCGGCGTCTAGCAGAGAGAAGAAGAACAAATCCTTTCTGCTGTCACAGCTGGATCGAGGTGACATCGAGTGCACACAAATTTGCGAAAGTCAGCGGTGAGGCCGCGCTGCTAAGTCGCCACAAGGCGGAAGCCACTTGTCAGGCGTGTTGCGAGGAGCCACTGTCAGGCGCTGTTAACGAGCCCCAATTAGGGCGCTGCAACAAGACCAGGACGGTGGGCAGGGAGGGGCCAAAGGGGGAGGAAAGGTCGCTGCATTCACGCCATGATGACGTGTGTCGCTGCACTGCATCGGACGTGACGCGAAATGAGTGCCTTTGCTGTGTGTGTGTTGTGTGGTGCAGGTCTGCGAGGAGTTGATAAGGATGGAGTTCATCACGTGAGGCGAGAGCAAAGCCACGTGGTGCACCCCATCGTTGACTGGCTGCCGTGTGCTCTCTGACAGGGGAGTGTGGGGTATTCTGACGAGATGGATAGCGAGGCTGAATGACGCACACAACACCACAACGGTCAGGAGAAGCCCACATTTCTATGCCACTTGTGTCACCCTCTGCCCATCTGCCCCACTGTCGGGCCGCATTTCATCTTCTCTCTCTTTCTCTGTGTTGGCTGCGTGCAGCCCGATGACGAGGAACCCAGAATGTCCGTCATGGACATGCTGATGGAGGAGATATTGCCCACGAGACCCCCACCCGTCGCCTTCTTGAAGGCCAATCTCATGCTGCCCGATGGCACCGTCATCAAACACACCAGTGAGCTAGCGACACGACCGCACTGAAACAAATGCATCCATCCATCCATCCATCCATCCATCCCTCGGTCCACGCGTCATGGTGCCGTGTGGGCCGTGCAGGCTTCAAGAAATCTGAGGGCGAGTTCGTGTTTGGCAAGCGCCGCAGCCAGGGCACGTTCAGCTTCGCGGACGGTGCGGTGTTCGAGGGCCAGTGGGTCAACGGCGAGCTGCATGGCCACGCCGAGTACCTGTACGCCGACGAGGGGGTGTACCAGGGCGAGTGGCGCGACGACAAGCGCCGCAGCGAGGGCGCCGTGACGTCCGGTAGCGCCGAGGGTAACGTGGTGGAGGAGAAGTACGAGGGCGAGTGGGTCAACGGCGAGGCCGAGTACCTGTACGCCGACGAGGGGGTGTACCAGGGCGAGTGGATGCACGGCAAAGGCACCTACATGTTCCCCAATGGCAACGTCTACGAGGGCGAGTGGGTCAACGACATGAAGGAGGGGTGAGTGACCACGCACACACACAAAAGGCAACGAACACAATACACCTTCCCCATCTCTCTCTCTCTCTCTCTGTCTCTGTGTGTGTGTGTGTGTGATGCCCACCCACTTGCATGCCATCAGCTCCGCCACGCTGACCTGCCAGAAGGTCGAGAAGTACGAGAACACCTCGATGGGACATGAGAAGGTCAGGTCACTCACCACTGACTCACCCCCAACACAGATGTACTACAGACAGATCCACAGACTGGTACACACGTGTGTGTGTTGGGTGCGTCTGTCTGTAGGTGATAGTCGGGACCAATGAGTTGCAGGACGCCGCGCAGAGGACTGCTGCGTGCGAGGCGGTGATCGAGACCACCGCGGGCGAGGTGCCCGTCTCCGCCGCATCCAAGGCCAAGGTGCGTACGCCACTCACCCCACCCACCCCCAACACACGGTATGTCTGTGTGTGTCGGGGTGTGTGTGTGTGTTGTCTGTAGGAGGAGGACGGCAGCGACGCCGCCGACACGACGCAGCACCACAACCACAACCACAGCACATCGGTCAGGACGACCGCACCACACAGACACACACATGCATCCCCCTCTCATGTATCTCGATGTGGCTGCCTGTCTGCCTGGTGTGTTGTGTGTGTGCAGATGGCCAACTCACTTGTCCGTGGGAGGGAGGAGGACAACGGGGAGACCGGCCCATCAAGGTATACACCAACACCAAGGCGTCTACACACACACAGACGGGAGATGTATGTGTGTATGGGTGTGCACACAGCGACTTTGCCGTCCGTGTGGCGGCTCATTTCGAGGCGCAGCGTCAGCTGGTGCTGGAGCAACTCAAGGAGGCCGAAACCTTCAGGTAATCAATGCACACACACACACACCTGCCCGCCCGCACACCAATGAACCCATCGTGTGTGTGGATGCTGACGGACGCGCCGCCTCTTTCTGTCTGTGTGTGTCTGTCAGAGCTATGGAGGAGCACCACGCCCGCACCCGGGAGGACAGCAGCGCAACATCGTCGTCGGCCATGGGCAACTGGCCGACTGGCCCTCCCAACTGGGCCGACTACATCAAGGTCGAAGAAGACCACACCCCCACTGAAACCACCGCCAGTGACGTGAGTTACATAGCAACGGCAATTCATGGGTGGATGCGGGCATACGGCTGACGACACACCGTCATGTCTGTGTGTGTGTGTGTGTATGTGATAGGAGAGCGATGACGAGGCTGTCGAGGAGATCCCGCCGCCCCCCACCAAGGCCATGGTGAGGGAGGAGACACACACGGGCTGCTCAGCTGAGCACACACACACACATAGATGACGTGTGTGTGTGTGTGTGTGTAGGTATACTACGAGCTGGCGCAGCTGGTCGGCAAGTATGCCAACAAGAGCTACGTCCGCCAAACGCATGGCACCTGGGGCGTCGTGATACTGGACGTCAAGGTAGTGGACGTCACATGGGATGATGTACTGACCCGCCGCATCTTCGCCAACGACAGTGCCAAGCTGTCGACCAAGGAGATGCGGTGCGTCTGAATGCACCACACCACACCACTTCCACACACATGGATTGATGGATGGATGGATGGGTGCTGTGTGCTGTGTATGCGTGTGTATGCTCTATGCTCTCAGGGAAGGCGCGTCACCGGAGAGCATCGCGGCGATCACCGCCCAGACAGTGGCGGCCAGTGTGTCCCGGGGCGGCAAGGTCCTCGACCTATGCATGG